>JAJIYU010006185.1:0-21035 GCA_030144865.1 Tinospora cordifolia | reverse complement strand
GTGCATGATTGTTTTAAATTGGCATGAGCACTATGTTAAATGCATTTATGTATTTTGTAAATGAGTATGCTGAATTTGAATGTTTTATTTGATTTGAGAATTTGTATGTTTGTTTAAATGCATCTAAATGCCTTAGATAAAGAATATTCATTGGGCATGTTGTAGCTCACTCAATTTTTAACATTTCAGGAACTGATAGAAAAGGAAAAAAACCAGCGCAAGAAGAGTAGACAACTCTTTCAGTTTTACTACGTGCGTGGGCTTATCTGTTTTTCTTTAGTTTTACTTTTGTATAATTATACTTATCACTGTATATGTAATATCACTAAAGATATCGGTTTACTTTCACTAAGATGAGAGTGAGAAATACTTTTGATTTGTGAATGATATATGAAATATACTGTGGATATTTGTGGATCACAATGTTGTTTATCAGGTGAAAATTCCATTTGGGATATATCAAAGTTTTAGAGGAGACTCTGTCAAAATTTCGGTAGGAATATTGAGTAAGATTAACTGTGAGAGACTGACATAGTATTATATACGTAGGTGTAGCGTATATGGTATTATGTGCCGGTCGTGACGTCACCTTTACGAGGTAGGTTGCGACAGTGTAAAGGATCTAAATTATGATAAAAAAATTACATAATTCAAATAATTTAGATTAGAAATGTTAAAATTTTAATCCATATTATATTTGAGTAAGATAATTTCAGTTTGAATCACAGTAAGATTGCTTATTTTATTATAAAATCAATAAATAAAATAAATAAAAGTTTATAAGAAATAAAAATTAGAGTTTTTTTTATTTTTTATTTTAATTTGAATCAATCCAAGTGTTGCCCTAATAATGCTCAAAACAGTAAGTGAAAGCATATAAACCAAAAATACGTTATTAGGTGATTGGATCCAACTAATCTGCAAACTGAAATAAAAGCTCTTCTTATAGAGAAAGCAAACGGGCCTTAAAATATTATGATATCAGTTGCCAAGGACCATACCACATTATATGTGTAGGTTGGGCTTGAGCTGTGAATCTGTTTTCTTTAGGATTACATGTCCATCACAATGATGCACTTTGACATATTTAGTATAACTTTTTTGGTTCATATAAAATGAATTGTGTTCTCTTTTCAAAATAAAAAATAAAAATAAATAAATAAATAAATAATTGTGTTCATTTTTTCTAATCTAACTCCTTTGAAAAAAAATAAAGTAGGTGACATTAAAGTATGTCTATTTAAATTTACTTATTGATATAATTTAAATCATAATATAAGATGTATTGAACTGATTAATGGTCCTAATTTGAAAGCAAATATTATATAAATCTCATTTTGGACATTATACATTACAACATATGATATGATTTATATTTACAGCTTTAAATAAAAAGTGACGTTCATTGAAATATGTGCATATTCATTTAATAATAATAAGTATATATATTATGACATTTAATATTCAGACAAAGGTTTATGTAACATTACTCAATTTGAAAACAGATTTTTCTAATCTATATGTACTATTAAAGAGAAAACATGATGCCCTGATCTATACTATCAAAGGAAAAACATCCTACTTATGACTTCCACAATGGGACGCTATAGGCTTTGTGATGAGATGCCCCTAATGGGGTGTCTTGCCAAATGCTCAGTGGCATTGAGCGTTTGATTTTTACCAAATGCTCAACGCCCTACTTTTTATTTATTTATTTATTTTTTTGGTTTTTTGGGGCTGTGAGCTGTAACCCCATCTAATGTAGGGACTGCAAAGTCCTCATGCAGTCTCTCTTTTTTATTTTTAAATCAAAAATAAAAAATACATTTTTAAAAAAATATATAAATATTTTTTAAAATAATATTTTAATTAAATAATAAATATTTCTTTAAAAAATAAAAATAAAAATTTTAAAAATAAATAAATAATGTATTTTAAATAAGTAATTTTTAAAAATAAAAAAAATATAATTTAAAAAAATTAATTACATATACTTTTTATTTAAGTGTGAATTGTTTAAATTATATGTATTTTAAAAAAATTATATTTTATAAATAAAATATTGTAAATAGTGTAAATAATTAGTTGATGTGACTGTGAGTTTTATATAGTACAATCTAATAAATTGTGAATTACTGAAATAGAAAGTCTAATAAATAAGAATTTAATAAGTTAATAATGTGGTAAGGACATCAAACTCGAGAATGGTTCAACCGTTGTGGATGCCCTTAACTAGTAACTTAAAAAACAGAAAACAAAAAAAGAGGAAGAAGATGTCAAGGCAGACTTTTGAGCGAGTGAGTATTAAAGATGTACTTATAAATCCCTCTCCCTTTTGTTTACAATTTCTAGGTGAAATTCTTCCTTTATGTCAAACTAAAAAAAATATCTTGATCTCAAATTCTATTATCAATCCAACTTCTTGATATATTAATTTGATATTATAGCTTTAATTTTGCAAGAAATCCTAGGTTAAAGTTTTGCTGTTAACAGTATCATGTTCTTCATTTGTATAATGAACGTTCCTTTTTCTTGTATCTCTCTTCAGACCTTCTTTCCCTCAAAGAGGTCCTGAGTAGAGTAGCCACATGTATGGTCCTCATCAAAAACTTCTCTGCTTATGTTACATTGAATATTATATATCCTGTTGCTTTTTTGAATAACAATCTTTGCTGTATAGAAAGCCAAGTACCCAACACGCCGCATGAAAAAGCTTATAAGAAACACTTAATTTTTATTATATTACCCTTTCTCCCATTTTCTTTTTCTTTCCCCTTCTTTGACGAAATATAAATTATACTTTGACAAGTCATGATGCACCCAAAAGGGGCACAGGAGGCTAGAAAGTATGTTCAGAGATAGTGAAAAAACCAGGCATGAATGTTGCTAGAAAGGCTAGCTATGGTTGCTACGTTCTTTGTTATAGTATTCAAAAAGAAAAGAAAAAATAAAGACAGTAGGAGAGAGATTGAGAAAATCTAAGGCATAGAATTCATGGAATGTTATAATGAACTCATGCCTTGACCAAAAGGTCACATGGGTTGAACCAAAAACTTAATAGACCAATGGCCTCCTTTCACCCATCATAGTCTTGTGTTTTGATAACTCTAGAAGAGCGTAGGAATAATTTTATCCTTCAAAATTAAAGAGAAAAGGGAGGGACATGGCTGCCAAAAGAATTGGAGCTACAAGGCTTCAATGATTTCTTGGGAATGAGGGAGAGGCCCACCCATTTGAACAAATGATGTTGAGTCTATATATATAATATATCCATCCTTGAATGACTTGTCCATATATGCTTTATTAATCTCTTTACAGGGACTTTCAGTCCTATATTGACAATAGTATTTAACAAAAAGGCAAATATTTCAGGAACTTGACTCATGGATAATAGGGTAATTTTGACAGTTTTTATTAAAAAAACACATTTATGTATAAAAAAATAGAAATTTTTACAAAAATACTGTCATTTTCGTTTATATACAAAAACAAGAAAATTAATAGCAAGAATACTGCAAAACAATTTTAAAACGAATTTTTATAAAAACAGAAATCTCAACTTTTTTTGAAAAAAATGGCGCGATCAGCAACAAGAGAGAATAATTAATTAGAACTTTTCTTATGTAGATAAAAATATTAATATATAATGTGTATAACTTTTGTATACAGTTAGAATATTAACATTTGTAGGTGGGATATATTGCAAGATTTCAAAAACTAGTATATAAAGTGAATAGCTTTTGCATACAGTTATATATTAATATTGATTTATGAGACATGTTGTAGAATCTCAAAAATTGGTGTACAATGTGTACACAGAATGTATAACTTCTGTATATATTTATGATATTAGCAGTGGTTAGTAAGATATAGATAAAACATTGGTATGCGGTGTGTATAACTTCTGTATACAGTTAGAATATTAGCATTTGTCGATAAAATATGTTACAAGATTTCAAAAATTGGTATATAGAGTGAAAAACTTCTGTATACAGTTATAATATTAACATTGATTAATGAGATATATTGCAAAATCTCAAAATTGGTATATAATGCGTATACATAATGTATAACTTCTGTATACCGTTAAGATATTAGCATTGGTTAATGAGATATGGATTAAAAACATTGTTATATATTGTGTATAACCTCTATATACATTTAGAATATTAGCATTTATTGATGGAATAGGTTACAAGATTTCAAAAACCGATGCATAAAGTGAATAATATATGTATACATTGCTGAAAAAATGGTATAAAATCTCTAAAAATCTCAAGTATAATATCTAAAAATGATATACAATAGGATACAACCTCTAAAAAAATTAAAATGGTATATCAAAGCTTCCACATTTGGTATATAGTGCAAAAGAAAATTATTGGTATATGATATACATATCAATTTTTACTGTTCATCTTATTCTTCAAACCCTCACTATTCATATTATTCTTCGTTTCTATGATTTTAGTGAAATCCAAAGAGAGATTTAGGCTGAAATGGAAAGGAAAGCAAGAGATGGCGAGTAGTCAGCGACAACAAAGGAAGCATAGAACACGCAAAGCCATACATTCACTGTCCGCCATCCCCCATCCCTGTCTTATGTGCTATGTTCGTCGCCCCATTTGCAAATCGTAGATCTGCTATGTTTGTTCACCATTTTCAACACCACCACCGTCCCTGTTGCACTGTTGTGATCACCCTGTGTAAATCTACAGATCTACTATGTTTGTTCACCATCACTATTGCACTGTTGTAATCACGCCATCTACAGATCGCAGATCTGCTATGTTCATTCGCCTTCTTCTGCTACGTAGTGCTTACATCACGATTTAGGATTTTGAAGGCAAGAAGAACGATGATTTGGGGTTGAATGCTAGTGATTTAGGACTATGAATATTATAATGATTTGGAATTTTGGATTAAAAGACAAGAAAGGTAAAAATAATTAAATAAGAACTTACCACTGCGTTGACGAAATCATCAAGAAAAATCTTGAAGAAGTAATGTCTCGGCCACAACCCATTCTAAATAATTAAATAAGAACTTACCAGTACATTGACAGAGTCATCATAGAAAATCACGAGGAAGGAATGTCTTGACCTGCGACCGATTCTAAACAATTAATTAAAAAATAAAAAGAAGTTTATTTAAAATTTTAAAAAATTGATCGCATATAAAATGAAATATTTTTCTCGCAACATATTTATGTATTGATATTTTTGATATTATGTAGCAATATATGATATATGTGTAATATAGACGAAAATTCGCATACTTTTATGTTATTAAGTTAAAAAATGCCACATTTTCTGTAATTTCTTCTTTTTTTTATTTTATTTTTTATCAGTTTTAATACAAAACCTTAAAATAAAATAAACGGTTGGGCTCCTCCCAAGCGAGAGGTTCGGAGCCAGGTTCGATATCCGCTTTTCTGGAGGGGGATTTTAAATAAACAATTTATAGACAACATGAAAACCAGAGATTGAGAGTTTAAGAGCTTCTTCTTCTTTCAATCTTTATAGCATTTAAAACAGTCTCTGCATTTCATCTCTTTCTCGTGATCATTCGGTTCTTCTTCATTGTTGTAACATTTTGATTGATTGATTGTTTACTCAGAGGTCTAATGGTGGAAAATTGAGTTTGTTTCTTCTGTTTAAATCTTCGTGGTGGTGAAAAGCTTTAGTTTTGGCTTCGGTTGTAATAATGGCGCCGGAGAAGATTATACCGTTTTCTGTGGCTTCTGTTTTGGCGGAGGTTCTTCAGCAGCATGGAGCTAGTCTTAGCGATTTGAATTTGGCTTCCAGGAAGGCTGAGGAAGCAGGTAGGTTCATTTGTGAGATCGGTTCGTCTGATCAGCTGTCATCACCTTGCTCAATTGTCTTCGCGTTTCTGTCGTTTTTTTTGGTTTTGTTTTTGAGAAGATTATATGTGTCAAGGCATTTTTTGAGCGAAATCTGCGTTCTCATTTATTGTTTTTTACGTATGTTTATGAGGATTTCGATTGAATACAAAAAAAATCTGTTTAGTTCGCATTCCTGAATCAGTTTTTTGAGAATTTTACATGGAAAACAAGCTGCTCTTAATAATCGACGACAAGTCATTTTCTGAAATTTCACTTTTGGATCGTGTTCTTGATTTCGAAACATGAGCAAAGGCTCCAGATGTTTTGGTAGATTGCTCTTCTAAACTTCTTCTTGATGTTTGCTGTTGTTTTACTTCCACTGAAAGTATTAGAGAAATATTGTTGTCGTTGTTTTCAATCTTACTGTCTCTTGGCCAATGGAACACAGTTATTTTTCTATTTTATTTTGAAAAGAAACGGAATGTAGCTGCTTTTTTTTTTTTTTTTTTATGACTGGACATTGGAACAGCTCTCATAATCTGTCCTAACAGCTTTTTAGGTCATGTTGAATCATTGCTGGCTTTTAAACAGATAAAAAAACATAAGTTAAAGAAAAAAAAAATTAAATTTCAAGTACTGGAATTGCTAAGCTTTTAAAATTAGTGAGCCCAAACGAGCTGGGTTGTTTTGTAGCATTGAGAAGGTATGAGGCAGCAGGATGGCTTAGAAAGATGGTTGGGGTCGTTGGAGCCAAAGATTTTCCTGCTCAGCCGTCAGAAGAAGAATTCAGGCTTGGTTTGAGAAGTGGATTAATACTGTGCAATGTTCTCAACAAGGTTCAACCTGGTGCTGTGCCAAAGGTGCGGGATTAATGGGAAAGAAAGGAGTGTTTCTCATTTTGATATTACTCATCTTTTTCTTTTTTCTTTTTTCTTTTTTTTTTCTTTTTTTTTGAGAAAAGAGAAGTCTCAATAGTCCAGTGCTAATATTTTTATATATTGTTTTTCAGGTGGTAGAAGCTCCATGTGATCAATTTCATATTCCAGATGGAGCACCTTTATCAGCATACCAATACTTCGAGAACGTGAGGAACTTCCTTGTAATTGTGCAGGAAATGGGGCTTCCCACCTTTGAGGCTTCTGATCTAGAACAGGTTGGTTGACAAATTCTGGGTCAAAGAGAGCAAGTATGTTGGAAAAGAACTTCTTGGGATCTGAGACTTGAAATAAAATATCTCATGTTTCGTTTTGAACAGCAAATACTGATTATCTATGTGATAAAATTCCAAGGAGAAAATGTGTATTTTGACAACATAAAAAGCTAAGCAGAAATTTTTAAAAATAATCATCCCTATATTTCAGACACATAGTTCAGCTATGTGCTAGATTTTCACAATTCATTTGTTAGCTAAATCTTTTGTTTGAGAAAGTTATATTGGAAACAGTGTTTCTAAAATTTTTTTCGGATATAACAGTACTTGCTTTCTCAAATAGGGAGGGAAAACTGCAAGGATAGTAAACTGTGTCCTTGCACTTAAATCCTACAATGATTGGAAACAGATAGGTGGTAGTAGTCCTTGGAAATTTGGTGGAATTCCAAAATCCAACAATTCCGGAAGAACTCTCTCGAGGAAAAATTCAGAACCTTTCACAAATTCATTGTCAAGGACTACGTCCTTGGATGAGAAGTCTGCAGATGCTGAACAGAACAAAGTTGGCGGCTTTGATTTTGATCCCCCTGAATTGGTAAGCACTTAGATTGACTACACTTTATATTCTTATAGATATATATCGGTAATCTTCTTCTAACTACAATTTGCAGAGTACGGATTCCTTGAATATGCTTCTCCGTGCTATTTTGAGTGACAAGAAGCCTGAAGAACTTCCAATGGTAAGGTTACTGTAATTTGCATTCATTTTAGAATAACTTCTTGGGGTAGGAGGCTGAGAAAATGGCCTTTCAATTTAGATGTTGTGCACATGGAAACCACGCAAGAAAGTGATAAGCCACTCCAGAGGTCCTGGAGTATCCAACGATGGTAACTATTCACATGGAATAATCATAGCTGTGAACATCTGTTCCTTATCCTTATATCAGATTATTGGAATTACAATTTATAAATTGTGTAATTGAACTAACCACCCATCTATGACCCAGTTGGTCTCCTTCGGTTTCTCATAATTCACATCTAAATTGCACGCATACAATCTCATAGCATACACAGGAATGACGCCTGCCTTTCATACTTCTGTTCTGACTTGATCACTCCCCAGCCTTACACTTGCTCTTTTTTGTTTTTTTTTTGGCCTATCATATTGTTCTAAAAAGAAACTCTTTGCCGTTTCATTTGTCACAGTTGGTAGAATCCTTGCTGGGTAAAGTTGTGGCAGAGTTTGAGTCTCGTCTTTCAAGTCACCCTGAGTTGGTAAGTTTCCTTTTCATTCATAATCGTGAGAACAGGCGCTTAATAAGCTTCCAATCTAAATAAAAGCTATACTTTGGTGTTGCCAATAGTAAAATTAAAACTAAACCTATACCACAAAAGATAAAAAGAAAAATGAAGGGCAAGACAGGAAGAGAAAATTAAACGAAGGGCCAGAGTATTTTCATTACAAACTCCACTTAAGATCGCAACACAACCTAACTATATCTCTGTTCGTTCATCCACCATGCTATTAATCAACCTTAGTAGAAAAAAATTGTATGTTACAGTTTTATAATTATGGGTAGAAGCCTTAGTAAGAGACCATTAAGAAGCACTTGACGTAACAATGACGCCTTAGGTTTTATTAACAGTGGTATAGCTGGACATAACAAATGACGCCTTACCCCTTAACAGTGGTATAATTAAAACTCAATGAAGCCTTTCCCGACTCCCATACGTGTGAACTCACTTACTTGACTACACTCCTGAACGGATAAATCTTCTTTATGTTACAAATGGTTATCTTTTCTTGATTAACTTTACCTAAGTTATTTCATGCTTCCTCTTCTATCGTTACTGTCAACAATTAATTCTGCATTTGCTTCCTTTTTCACAATCCAACAGATGAAAGCAGATTGGAAAAATCCCTGTGTTTCAGATAGCAATGCATCTCTGCAAAAAACTACTTCTGGTGAAATGGAGGTACCTTTTGCTCTTCCTACCTCATGCATGTTCTCTAAATTTTAAATGTGAAAAACAGACTAAGAATAGTGGGTTTTTTCATATAGAAAAACCTATGATGTCTTTTTGTTGTAAATGGGACTTCCTAGTACAATTGACCAAATGACATTTCATTTGATGATCTAAAGATGAAAATAGGAGATGCCAAACGAACCACTGAAATATCATGCACCCATCAAAACTATGTTGATGAGAAGGAATCAAAAGGTTCACTTTCAAAGAAAGAGCTACTGTTTGATCGACAACAAAGACACATTCAGGTGCCAATTGGCTAAACTATACTACTACAAGTTTTAGTAATCTTCCCAGTATTAGTTGATAAGTTCTGACTGCTGTAGGAACTGAGAAATACGATTCATACTACAAGAATAGATATGCAGCTAATGCAAAGAAAGTACTGTAAGGAATTGAGTAGTCTTGGTAAGACGTGAATGAATATCTTGAGTTAATTCTGACTCCATAAATAGAATATTTTCTTATACCGAGATTGTTCTTTAACAGAGAAGCACCTACAAGGTCTTACTCATGCTGCTTGTGCCTACCATAAAGTTCTTGACGAAAATCGCAGGTTATACAATCAAGTTCAAGACCTTAAAGGTAATATAATTGCATGTCCACATCTAATCCAAATCTGAAAAAATATATGCTTAAATTGGATTATTTATTCTTTTTGCTTCTTTCAATTAGGAAATATTAGGGTCTATTGCCGAGTAAGACCTTTCTTGTCTAAGCAACAAAATCTGTATAGCACTGTTGATGACATAGAAGAAGGAAATATTAAGATTATCACGCCTTCAAAGTATGGCAAAGAAGGGCACAAATCATTCAACTTCAACAAAGTGTTTGGTCCATCTGCAACTCAAGGTTTAATCTTTTCCATAATATTCAATTGCTCTCTAATCTCTGTCAGCATAACTCCCAAGCAACATTTTTTTGTACGATCTTGCAGAGGAGGTATTTTCAGATATGCAACCCTTGATCCGATCAGTCCTTGATGGTTACAATGTTTGCATATTTGCTTATGGCCAGACTGGATCAGGAAAAACCTATACCATGGTAAGAAGCTTTAGAATTATCCCATTGATGATGATAATGATAATCATAATATTAGTTCACAGTAACTGATTATGTAGTTGTACAGTAACTGATTATGTAGTTGTATGATAACAACACTTTCATGTGATAGCAAATTAGCAATTTTCTTTGACCCAGACAAGATTTCATTAATGAAGTATACAAATGTTCTTGATAGACAATTGGATAATAAGCCCCCCTGAAGTGAAATATCCAATCATCTATCAGGTTGAATACTGCAATTTTGCCCCTCACTCGACATGATATATGAAGCACAAATAAATACGTTGTGTTGTTTTCTGTGTTCTTTTTATCCAGACGGGACCTAATGTGATCACAGAGCAAAGTCAAGGCGTAAACTACAGAGCATTGAGTGACTTATTTCTGCTGTCTGAACAAAGAAAGGACACTTTTTCTTATGATATTTCCGTCCAAGTGCTCGAGATTTACAACGAGCAAGTCAGGGATCTCTTATCTACTGATGGTCTTAAAAGATATCCTTTACAAATTTACTTCCCTTTCCTTTGGCATGTCTATTAGAACAAAATCTTGCTTGTACTTCCCATTTGAACACAATAGAAACATATAATACATGATCTTAAAAAGAATCCTGTGGGCGCAGAACTCTGCCACGCAACAACAATAAAATAACGATATGTGCAGAGTTTCCAATTTGGGACATCAAAATTAAAGTTTCCAGTTTACTGCTCTTTCCCAGACCATGGCCTTTGAATCTATTCACTTTGCTCCATGGCTGGTGCAATTCTTATATCCATGCTTCCTTAACATATACACACATTAGAAATTCGTAACAGTGCTCAGAGGGGGCTCAATGTACCCGATGCAAATGTTGTACCAGTTGCCTCAACATCAGATATTATTGACTTGATGAATGCTGGACAAAGGAATCGTGCGGTAAGTGCTACAGCTCTCAATGATCGAAGCAGTCGCTCTCATAGGTAAAAAAATCTTATAAATCCTTGTCCTGTCTACCACTCATTTCCACTTGCAATGGTAACTTAAAATAAAAATGTCTTCAGTTGTCTTACTGTTCATGTTCAAGGACGAGACCTCACATCTGGCACTACTCTTCATGGTTCCTTGCATTTGGTTGACCTTGCGGGAAGTGAGAGGGTTGATAAGTCTGAAGTCACTGGTGATAGACTGAAAGAGGCACAACATATTAACAAATCACTTTCTGCTTTGGGTGATGTTATCTCCTCTCTTGCGCAAAAGAATGCACATGTCCCATATAGGAACAGCAAATTGACACAATTGCTCCAAGACTCCCTCGGTAAAATTCTGCTAATAGTTTTTATGGTGCAGAAATAACTCTTACTCCTTTTCATCGCAGCTAATATTGTCTTTGTTTGTGTTCCCCGCTCTTTAAAGGTGGACAAGCCAAGACACTGATGTTTGTGCACATAAGTCCTGAACTGGATGCTATTGGAGAAACAATAAGTACACTGAAATTTGCCGAGCGGGTCGCTTCTGTGGAGCTTGGTGCTGCACGACTTAACAAAGAAAGTGGAGAAGTTAAAGAGCTCAAAGAACAGGTTCCTTCTGCCTTCCTTCTGTGGTTTGCATCTTTGCAGTAACAAGTTCAAAATCACTCTTTCAGGCGCCATTATGTAGATTTTACTCTGATTTCAACTTTTATTTTAGATTGCTACTCTCAAGGCAGCATTAGCCAAAAAAGAGGCTGGACAAGATGATTTTCCACGTTCCACATTCAGTAGTCCTGAAAGGCATAGATTGAGTTCTGGTGGGTCATCACCTTCACATTATTATTACCGAGGAGCCATGTCTGAGGGCAGCAGAAGCCGCCGGATGTCAATGGAAGGTTTTGTAAATGTTGAGGTAATTTTTTTCTTTCGAGCAAAATGTAAGTAGATTTATTAGAATAGAACAAAAACAGTATAATGAATGAAGCCTAACAACCGCGAACAGAGGAGGCCGCTAATGGACATTGGCCACAAAAGCCCACGAACTAACTGTGAACTTGATAGGCTCCCAATGATGTCCACATTTCTTCCCCTGCTGTGGAACATTCTAGCATTCCGCACAAGCCAAATCCCTCAAACAACCCAAGGAGTCGAAAGAGAACAAAGAACTGTGGCGTTCTTGCCAACTAAGGAAACAATGAACCTTTTGAGGTGTAGAGAAAGAAATCGACCTAAGTGTTTAGAGAGGAATCTATTACCCCAGAAATAGCCTTCCAAACCCACAGACTTTGAGCATAGGGACAAAAGAAAATTTGATCTCTAGACTCACCATCTTCGTAGCAAAACAAACAGCCGTGAATTGAAATGCATGTGATGAACAGCTTCTTTTAGCATGATATTTGAGGTGTTTAGATGTTTATGAACTAAAAGCCAACCAAATACTTTAAACTATGAAGGACCTTGCGAATGCCAGACAATGAGAGGTAATGGGAATTGGATAAGGCTGGGAAGGAGATTGGAGGGCGGCTTGAAGAGGTCTTTAAAAAACGAGCCATTTGTTTCTGAAGTCTATGAAATCATATTCGGATATATGGCCAATCTAACCTATTGAAGGAAAGACAAGGGAGTTGGCTTCAATTATTTATCAGTTGGTTAGGTTCTTGTTAAGTGAAGAATTTCATGAGGGGTGAGAAGATAAACATGATTTAGGTTTGCGTGATAAAAAGGCCAACATAAGTTGCTTGTGGACAGAAGATGTCCTCTGGAGGCTTAGAAAGTTTTTGCCAAAGGGGGCAAGCCAATCCACCCATCTTCCCAAAAATGAAATAGATCATTTCAACCCATTGACTGATGAAAGTAACACCATCGGACATAATGATGCAGCAAATTTCCATGGATCTCTACAAGCAAACTTCCTCACACCCCTGCCGGCATCAATACCATTAGACATAATGAGACAAAATATTTCCATGGATCTCTATAAGCAAGCCTTCTTACACCCCATGCCAGCATCAACCCCACCCAAAAGATCCATACTACCACATCTGTTGGAAATAATCTAGCACAACTAGAATTCCACTTCCAAGATTCCCCATATCCGTTTTAGGCATAATGCTATGCTCATTCAATAGATGTTTTCGATATCAAGGCCCCCACACCTCCAAAGGCCGTTGAACAGTCTTCCACCTCACAAGCACGTCAACCCCTTAACCCCTCCCACACCCTATAGAAAGTGTCCAGTCCTCCCAACTATACCAGCCACAAAATAAGGAACTTTAGAGGGAGACACGAAATATGACGGGATGGCATGAAGAACGCAGTGAACTAAGGCTAACTGCCTCCCGTTCAAAAGAAAAACAAATTTCCAACCATCAAGATGTCTAGAAATTGCATCCAGCACTGGACTCCAAACAAAGTAAGAACCAAATATTGCAGTAGCCACAAGCCGTTGGAGCACCCTACCAAGCTTGCTAACCTTAAAAGCAACTCCAAATCCAAATTAACACCCAGCATTTAACACTTGCTTAGGCAGCCCTTAATCTGCAAATATTAAAAGAAGCAACGAAGAAGAAACATTAAAACATGGAAGACATTTCTCTCTTCTCCTTGAAGAAAGATGAGAGAGTAGCCAATGAATTGCAAGTGAGACACCTTTGCGTAATGAATACCAACACTAAAGTTAACTGCCACCTTAGCACCTCTAGCCTGAGTCTATGACCTTCCAAAGACATCTGCCATTAAAGGAAACAAGAAAGGGGAAAGGAGATTGCCTTGGCAAGGGCCATGCTTTGCTCTAAATCTTCTCCTAGGATATCCATTCACGAAAACAGAGTAGAAGACTGAATGAACACTGAACACCACCCATCATGTTCCATTCATCCGTCAAACCTTTTCTTTGCATCACAAACTCCAAATATCCCACTCCACCTAACCATTAGCCTTAACTAATTCAACTTTTAAAACAATCCCTATTTCCCTTAAATTCCATAGTCTTCTGCTGCCACATTGGCCATGCGAACAAAGCATCAAGAATCTAGCGCCCCTGCAAATCCTCATTCTTTTTGTTTCTTGAAGAATGACAATGTCAAAATTTGCTTGCTATTTTTACAGGTCTTTCTAATGAGAGACCCCTTAGCACATGAAACTGCTCCCCTTAATATTCAATGAAAAGATCTTCATTTTGGAATTCCTTGACTGCTTCATGCACCCACCACTATCGATGAGAGAATCCCTACTTTCAGGGCCATGGAAGTTCCGGAAACTATCCAAGAAGAGCTTCAGCTGTACTGTCTTGGCCTTGATGTTCACCCTTTTCATGTATCCACCAATTACCTCCAGAGACAACTGCCCACTGATCCACTGATAACCACCTGCAGACGGCCCCCATGAGCAGTTGGTATTTCTTGCCTACATCCTGAAACTGAAGCCCCAAGCTCAGATATTTGAAAGTTATACTTGATCTATATTCTCCCATGATTAGAGTGCTACCTAGTTGAATATAACCATCAAAGCTTCATATACTATTCTCTTCTAGTGGTGAAGTGTTATATGTCTAAGAACTAGTACAAGTGAACATTATCATTATTCTCTCAGATCTAGATTCTTAGTAGCACAAATTTAGAAAAAGGTTGAGTTCCACCATTCCATAATATAAGTACAAATGGCAACAATTTAACATTATATTCCATGCAAGCTGGCAACCGGATATGTAACATCTCACAGTTCACCATCATTAGACCTTGCATAAAAATTTGACCAAATGGATGCTCTTAACCAATAAGAAAAGATCCTAAAAATAACGCAGAAGAGAACCATCGTTATCTAAGGTTCTTAGTTTTGGGTATTTATTTAACTGAATGGTAATTTTTTTTTTTTGGGTTAATTTAGGTTCAACACAGTAATGAAGTGAGGTCAAAGAGGTCAAGTCTTGACCCAGAGGATGTATCAACAAGCTTACCACCCTGGCCACATGTCAGAAACCCAAGATCAAGGAGTTATCAAACGCAATTAACATCTGAGTATTGGGACGGTGAAGTGACTGAAGTCATACTGAAAGATGATGAAGATGAAATGCGTCTAGAACAAATTAAAGATAACATAACATCATCTTTACTGTTTCACCAGAAGCCTCTCCCAGACATCTCCAAAGTATTTCCAGACCAACCATTTAACAAGCTCAGAGCAACCCAAAATGAGAGCCGTGTCTTTGAGATACCCAACAGGCTCAGGTCAGCTAGCAGTGATGGTTCAGATGAAATGGATGCCACCACAACCAGTGATTCTTCAGAACTAGACGCAGTTTGGCAGCTGAATCTTCCCAAAGTTAACAGTATGCCTAACGGGATCGAATTAAGAGTCCCAAAACCCCGACCAAAACCATCAAAGAGCCAAAGTTTTAGGTGAGTATCTGATTGCTATAGTTAAGTTATTAAATTTCAATGCTGTTATCCATCAATCTGAAAATCTTCTCTTGCAGTGGAGTACCAAAAAGTTTGATTCCCTCACTCATTCCGCCACCATCACTAAAAATGTCCAGTATGGTTGGCGCACCATTACACAAGAATATGAGGCAGCCAGTTTCTGAGGATGCAAAGAGAAAAACAAATCACAGAAAATGAAGCTCTTCTTTTCTCGTTTGAGTAAGTCTACAGTTACCTCCAATTTTTATTCTTCTCATCCTTTACTTGTGTTCATATGAAGATTCCAGTGCGTGATTCAACTGAAAATAAGTTTAAGTTTTCTCTTCTTGTGAGCTATCCTGTCATGAAGAGTCTGGCTTCAGTTCGTCAACAATGGGGGAGTATCTATAGCCTGACTAATTTTACTTTTTTTTTCCCTCTCATTAGTTCAAGAGAGAATGAGAAAAAGGGACAGATTTTTCTGAATATAGTTATACAAAATCTCAATTGCTTGAATTGTATATTTGTCAAGGTTTGGTGTTCCTTATGTTCATATTCAGTTTGCCTACTCTGTAAAATTGGAGAAAATTGAAATGAAAATTAGTGAAAGTCTTAGCAACTTTGTTGTCTGTCATATATTATTCCTCTTTCATGTGGCTGTATTTCTTCTCCAAATCAAGCTTAAGTTGTGAAATGAAAAATTGTCTTTTAAATCATTGTGCTATTTGGAGCATAAACCAGCTCCCAGGAAAGATTTGAACATTTGGAATAGAAAGACTGGAATTTCTCTTTCTGGAAGATAAACAAATAGGATGCAAGCACAGTAGTTGAATTTGACAAGGACAAATTATGCACGGTACTTTTGCATAAAGAGGGGAAAGTGTTTCTGCTTGCCTACCTATAGCTTCATACATGGCCTTGCATGACATTCTTTTGCCAATTTTCTTCCTACTTTAAGAATATTGCCTTAAAAGTGAATCTCACTATTTCGAAATAGGACATGTACTTTGAGAATATTGTTCTTTTTTCATAAATTAGCACCAAATGGTGGAAAGCAGAAGCCCCTGCACAAACTCGCATCTCTGAGCCTTCTCCTCCTGATCCTGGTCTGACAGAAGGGGTTTTTGAACACTGTCACCAGAAATAACTGTCAAACTAACATAAATGTAACGTAAACCCCACAAACATATCAACATGCCAATATAACATATATCGTAGAAACAAATGTTTTAAAATTGCAGACACGAAGATAACATGGCATCAAATTTGATTTTGTACAGAAGTAACACAATCAAGGGTAGACAGTGCCAATTGCCCTAATGTACTCCAAGAATTCAAAACCTAAGACAATGGAGGAATTTTTCAAGCCTACAAGTTTAGATACCATTAATCACCTGTTTGGACCAGACCATCACTTGTTAACTGGTGCATTAAGACCATCTGTCATTACAGAGGAAGCAGAACTACAATTATATCATGAAACATTACCTAATGTCTTCTCTTTCTATAACAACTTCTCATATCCATTGGCTCCAACAAACATCATGGTTATTCTAGCTCATAAATCCAAATTGGATCCAATAAGATAGATTCATTAAATAACGTGCTTTTCTAATATATATCAACCCAAACACACATACATATGTTGTCTAGTACTTGCTAAGCCATTCTCCAAGCCAAGAGGGTAAGTAAAATAACGACTTGTGCAAGCAGCAAGAATAAAATGACATTATGACACTTTTCTATATGTTTCACTCTAATATGACTCTCTATAAGGGGCAATGTTTATACGTAGGTTAAAACTCGACCTTCATTTCTTCATGTGAAGTGATAAATAAATATAAATAAATATACTTTTAAGAATAGCATAGAAGGAAATGAACATGGAATAAATCATTTATCTCTTAACTTTTAAGAATTTTTCTTTGTCAAAGAAAGCATGAAGCCTTCAATTTGGATTATTTCAGCATGGTTGTCTTATCTGTTGTACATCTATTGGTCATACTGATCTATAAGACAGCTTAAATCACAAGCAGATAATCTGCCAAACTGGCAAGATACCAATACATTCTAGGATAAATTCTGAGACATATCAAATGAGATAATCATTTCTCATCGAATATCAAATTTCAAATTACCAAACCAGCAATAACTAGCATTCGGAATTCCAGCATGTAGTACATAGCCCATATGTTTCACAATCATTGCATATACATACAGCCATATAAACCAAAACCAATACCTTTCAGACTTCTGCTCGGCTGCAGCGTTCTTAACTACACATGATGCGGTGGAAGATTGATGCTGTACATTTTTTGGTTCATCAACCAAAGGCAGATTGTGCACAAATGATGATAGTAATGGATCAGGTTCCACACTGGTACATGGGATTACAAAGGAAGAACCCCCAAGAAGAGACTGCAAGTTCCCTTCCCGCAACTCCTTCCTCAATAATGAAAGGGTCGAGTGAGACCCAACTTTTAGAATTTTCCTCCTATGCTGCATGTAGCTCTTCGTTAAGGTTGCGTGTGGTTTAGGACTAGGATACAGCTTTTTGTATCCAAATTTTTGGAAATATCAAAAAAAAAGCATTTGCTTCAATGAAACTCAAACAGTTTTACAAAATTTGCAACGAAATCAAGTTGTTTCCAAGAAATAACAAAATCTTGTTCTGTGAGGTTTCACTTTTTAAGTTGTATCCTACTTTTCAAATCGCAAACATTACGTAGCCCAGGAAAAAACCCGTAAAGAGCACATGAGTAAGATATATTAATAAGAAATAACAAAACAGGTAGTTTTGTGTCCCAAATCTTAGAAAAATAGCTAAATGGAAATTCTTAAATCCTGAACTTAAAAAAATGGCATAAATATCAAGAATCTTAGAAAAATAATTAAATAGAAAGTTCTTTATCCTGAATTTAATAAATACAAGAAGAAAAAACTGTCACAAATATGAAAAGCAAAACAGGATAGTATTGTTTGATCCACACACACACATACTCCAGCTCATGTGTCTTGATGGAATGTAGAGAGGAATGTAACTCAAACTCTCCAACAAGAAAAATTACAGAGAGAAGAATGCAACAGTAATTGAATAAGGTTTCCAATTCTACAAATAAGCATCAAGGCTCACAAAATAATAATAATAATAATAATAGAAAAAAAGAGTCTCAAAGATATAACTTAGCAAAAGTAGAATTTTAAATCAAATGAGAGCCAAGTTTAACAGTTCATAAAAAAAATAATGAACTTCCTCTTCAGCATTAATCATCACAGAAAATTCATTCCAGTAAAGGTCAGTTGCTATGAATGCCCGACAACATATCTAAAAAAATCTTGTTTTAGATAATCTCATCAAAATGTCAGAAATGACTTCATATCTTTTAGATAAAACTGAAACATTCTATTTCCTGTTCCATTTGGTAATCATTTTTGAGCATATAGCAGATTCAGTAACACATTATGCAAACCCGCTCATGTTCAATTTTTTTCTTACTGCACAATTATTAGATGCAAGTCCTCTTAATCAGACAAAAAAAATTTGTAAATGACATAAATATCACTAATTTCATGATCAAAAAGGATATCTTGAAAAATTGTCCATGTTGCATGGTTATGTGTCCAACCATGTCCATCCCAACTCTCATTCCACAGACAGGGCACACCTGAAAATTGAAATTGCACCTACTATGAACATCATGATACTCCATGGAACATGAATAACTTCCAATTTAGCTCTCGAAAAATGCCTTAAACCATATACAACAGAAGTAAAAATCTAGATTTCCTAGTCATGAAAATTCTTACAGAATCCCCCAAATGTTTATCAAAGAGAGACGCCGTTATTCATTTTTAATCTGGCGCAGTATCCGGGCAAGTAGAAGGTGCCAGGTTTTCTTAAATAGGTGATGATAGCTGGGCGATATTTAGACTAGACAATGAAAATTACGATATATATCACGTAATCCTGGGTTTACGGGAATTGATATTATCGTTTTCGCTCAAACTCAACACTTCTTTCAGGATCTTCCAGTAGAAATTCATTAAGCAAGTCAAGTACCAATTCAACTAAAATACTCTAAAAAGGATTCAGGTCACCAGAAAAAAACAATAAAACAAAAAAAACAAAAAATAAAATAAAATAAAACAAAACAAAAAGGAAACACTCATTTCTTATGCTCCCATTCAAGAAACTTGTAAAAGAACAAACAATGGAAATCTATGATTGACACATAAATACAAGTACCGCATTATTGGCCTCAACAGGGTGCTCATCATCAATATGGCAACACAATCCAATAATATCGAAATCTTCTGGACAGAACGGACACGGAAACTCTCCTCTTGAGTCATCATCGCCATTGATTTCCTCGAAACCAAGCTGCAGATCTACGTAACCAATTCAAAATCCTCGTTCATTAGATCAAAACTTAAATGACAAAAGCAAGAACAAAAAAAATCAAAGAATTCAAGAGAGATTCACCAGATCGCGACTGAAGAACAGATTGGTAGTATCGCCTTGACGCGGAGGAAGAGATACGAGCAGTCCACGATTCAGCCTCCATCGATTTTCCCCACTCACAAGAGCTAGAAATCTTAGAGTTCCAAATAGGGTTTTTCGAAACCCTAGAAAAAATAAATAAATAAATGTAATAAATAAAAATGAGACGATCAGAATTTCTTGTCTTTCTTATCTCTATTGTGCTATCTGTTTAAAGTACAGCTCCACCAAAGCATTCACTGTTTCGGGAAGAGACAGACACAGACACCCTTTTATAATATCACGTATTGTTTGATTGCCTCCTCTGAATCTCTTCATATTTAGAGTTTCGCCCCTCATCTGCCGTTAGTTTTACCTGTCAAACTGGTGATTATCCAGTAAAGACATCGCCACGTGCGGACAATAATAACATGCCTCAGCTACCGTCCGATTCTAGACTGTAGGCAAGTGTAAGATCGGCAGCTGCGAGTGTCTTGCCGTGCGTGGAGTTAATGCAAAGATATTCTGGGTTTGGTGGTTGATGTAGTGAATTTAAGGCCATTGGTGCGTACGAGCGTGCCACGTGTTGGTGTTGGTCGTTTGACTGATAAACCGGAGAAAAACGTTGACTGGTTGGTTTGGTTTAGAGTTTAATTTGCACGTGAGTGTCAAGAGGTGGCTCATTCAAGGAGCCAGGATTGAGGGTGGCTAGGAGTATTATTCTTCTCATATTTCCAAACCATCTATATATTATTTATAATTTCTTATCTTATTTATATCTTTATTTTGTTTTTGTTTGTTTATTTATTTATGTTACATTTTTTTTTAAATTGTATATTTAGTTTCTTATATTTGTTTGTAATAATTTTAAAAATATGAAAAACGTAAATTTATTTTTTATTTTCTTATTTATTTATTTTTATTATTTTTCATTTACTTATGTTGTAATTTTAAAATTTAAATATAGTTTTAGCATCTAAAAAATGCAACGTAAATTAATAAATAATAGACAAATAAATAATGTAATCTATCTAAATAAATAAATAAACAAAAAAGATATGATTTATTTGGAAGAATGAGAATATTCTTTGTATCTTTCGTGGTTTTATAAATAATTCGGCTTTTT
>JAJIYU010006184.1:0-21090 GCA_030144865.1 Tinospora cordifolia | reverse complement strand
TTTTAAAAATTATATCTAAAAAATAAATAAATAAATTACACTATCAACAAATTAATAAATATATTAATTTTAAATGAACTTTTTTATAGTTTATCTCTTAACTTATGTATAATCGCGTTAAACGTGTCATTTTTGGATTTGTCAGGTTAATCTATTTATGACCCGCATTTAGTCGTGTCTAATCGTGTTTGACCCATTTTGATCCAAACCCGTTTATGCTAAACTCAAACTCGTTAACTTTATGTCGTGTTCGTGTCGAATTATCGTGTCGTATTACAAATTATCACTCCTACTCAGGACTAGATGTAACTCTTCCTTATCCATGGTGATAACACTTGATTTCCAGAGGACCGTTAATGGCTTGTTCTTGCTTTCAAAGAAAAACAGTAAATCAAACCTTTGTAGAGGTACACCGTCTTCTTTAAAATAGGAAAACTTACATTTACTAGTTTTAGAAGCTGTGTTTTTCTAGCTGTGGTAAAAGTTCAACACCTGAAGACTAAAAGCATGTATTTGCAACACGAAGGCCTAGCAAAATATCTTGAGATAACCATCTTATATTAAAATTTTTACAATTATTAAATTATTTGTTACAGGCAATTAAATTAACATTTTCGTATTAAAATATTGATTTAATTAAGGTATACAGCGGGGCGATATACCCGAGAACGTCTTCGTCAAACATAGCCATGAGTAATAAACTATATTCTCGAGTTTTCCGAAAAACAACCCAGTGATAGTGTCAAAATCAAACTCTCTTGCAGGTTAAAACACTTTGTAATATTATTCCCAAGTAGGGCTAAAAAGTGTGCCAGGTAGTATCTTGTGCTCTTTACACTACTAAACTGCATTCAACTGCCCCTGCGCGTGCGCTGCCTTCTTGCCACCAGAAATATATATATATATATATATATATATATATATAATGGGCATCGATGCTCACAACTCATACTCTCGCGCAGCAAAGGTCCGAAATGTCGTTCTCTCTGTCATCTCCGTCGTCTCCAGCTCTCATCAAATCCGTCGGGAAACATAGGTTTTCAGCTCGATCCGCAGCTCCAAATCTGTTGCTCAACTTCAACAGTTCTTCCTATCCTCGAATCCGCGCTTCATCCAGCAATGCGGCGTCCTCATCTCTCGACACCGGTTTTTATTTCCCTATCTTTCTCTGCGATTTCATGTTTAAGGATTCGCAGGTTCTAATTCCGTTTTCATCTGAATCTGTTTTTATAGGTCTCAGCACTGAATTAGACATGGTATCGAGTTTTAGCGAGATCGTTCCTGACACTGTCGTGTTCGATGATTTTGAGAGGTGTTTAATTGTCTTTCCTTTCATTGCTTTGTATTTGAGGTCAATCAGGAGTTATCTGATGTTTGTGTGTGGAGATGTGTGTATATGCAGATTTCCGCCGACTGCTGCTACTGTTAGTTCGTCACTGCTTCTAGGTATTTTAAGTCTTCCAGATACCAAATTCAAGGTGAGTTGTTGTTAGATTTCTCGGAAATTTCCTGAACTTGCTGTTTTTAATAGAGGTGTATTTTTTTAAGGCTTTTGAGTTGTAGAGTGCTGTAGATACCGCTCTTGCTGATTCTGAGTGTTACGTGCAAGAAGATTCCAGTGCTAGGCTGTCCTGTTTCTATAACAAGGTCCCTTTTTTTTCTCCTGTTTTCCTTTCTGCTCTTTGTTTTGGAGTCATATAAAATGCGTATTTTATCAAGAGAATTGAAAATCACTGGCCAGGCCTTAGTTAATGTTGGAAGCGATTTGGCTAAATTGGTTCCTGGTCGAGTCTCTACTGAAGTTGATGCTCGTTTGGCATATGACACACATGGAATTGTTAGGAAGGTATATAACAGAACAACTTCTCTATTTTTATCTGCTTCATCTGTTAAGAATTCTCTATGCTGTTATCATTATTGAAAGGATGTTTATGCCAGTTCGATTTGCCTCCAGACGGACATTTGGAATCATTTTTGGCTTTAGTAAAGGTTATTCCACATGATCCTTGAAGTAATTTACTCTTAATTTTTGAAATCAGGGACTGGCCATGAGATTTAGATTCAAAACTATGGCTTTACTAATAAAACGTTTCATTATTTCCTTTCTAGTCCTCTCATGATCCCCTGCAGGTGCAACATGTACAAGGTTTTTTATTTCTTCTGAGTTGCATTGCCAACTCTACCAGATAACAATGATGTCACTATGTCAGACGTGACTTGGGATTAGATGTTTAGCTCCATGCCTTGATATGGAACATTAGACATAAAATCTCTGCTACTGGATATGATCTGAAGTATATTTAAATTCATTTGCAGGAGTCTGCTGCCTAATTTAGATTGCAAACCTTTATTGCTTTGATTCAGTCTTCAGACGCAAAAGATGTCTTGTCAAATCTTTAGTTTTACTAAACAAGTCATTTGTATTTTAAATGTCAAGGTGCACGAATTGCTGAAATTATATAATGAAGTTGAGGTCCCCCTTGAGCGCCTGTTGTTCAAAATTCCTTCAACTTGGCAAGTAAGTATCTGTTCAAGATATACTAGATCTCTATTCTTGCAACACCCTGATTCTCGAATCATAAACCATAACATACGTATTCCACACGTATAGAACTATGCATTTTTCTTTTCATGCATCCATGTATCACAATCGAGAACTCAGGGCATTACTGTCACATTACCATGAATAATTTCTTGGTCCCACTAGGTCACATCCCACAATATCATATGAGTGAATAATTGAATAAACAAATAGATTAATAACTAAAAGTGTGAGATGACATATTTGTTCAATTTAACCTTAACAATATTCAAACTAGCATCTGGCCTATTGGCCGTGTTCCAAATAACAACTCAATAAATAAAATAAAGAGAGATTCTTTGGCTACTTGCCTAATTAAAGACTAACAAACTTATGACTAAGACGACCTCATCAAGGAGGTCTACCACTAACTACATTTTGTTGCGTTTCATCAACGACAGTGCTCAACTACTGGATACCTAAAAAATAAGAAGTGGGGTGAGCTCAAAGAGCGCAGCGAATCATACACAATACATCGCAAGCATTATTGAAGCCAAAATACAGAACATGCAAACACTTAGCAAAAATTAGGCGTTTCAAGCAATTCAATTATTTTTAATTGATATTCAGACCGAAAGGACCATCTTCGATGTTTTTATCACATAACACATTCTAACAAAGTGCGCCCAGCACTAATGACAAGGAGTATAGGGACGCACCCATCATCCAATGTCTGGGAACTAGGGTCTAACTCAATGTTCCATTTTATATCATAGTGCCAATTTTATAATTTGAGAACGCTCACAGTGATCAATTGTGATTCACTGCGCTGATACATGGTTCAATTCTTGATTACAATAATATTAAGATGATAATGATATTCTAAATTCTAGCATGTTTACAATCTCATAATTCAAAGGCAATTTATCCATAATATTTTAAAAGCATATAATTAATCATACATATAGTCACACAACATGTTATTTCACATATAATATATGCAACTTATTTTGAAAACATGTAATCATCATAAATGCATGATAATTATAAAATAAAAAAATTTTCAATCAACACACTAGCATGCATCTAATATTCATTCAAAATAACAAACAAACACATTCCTTATTTAAAACTCAAATGATACTAAAGAGCTAGGTAACCGTTTCCACCTTGTTAAATGCTCAACAGCCTCGAGATCCTACAGCTCTAGATCTATCCAAGATGATGACCTAAACCAAATAGAATAAAATCCTTAGTAATCTTGGGTGACTTTAATATGTTAAACCCTCTTTTTCTGATTTTTTATAATTTATTTTATTTAAAAAGGCATTGTCACTATTTTCAGTGCACTATTCCTTTTATACTGTTGCAGTTGCCCTAATTTCCATTGTGAACTTAACCAATTTTATTTTTCCCTCCTAAAAATCATTATATCTGATTTTTATTGATCATATTATAATTAGTTTTACCCTAAAATTATTTAATTTAAATTATCATGCATATATAACCTAATGATTGGATTTAATGCTTATTACTTACACATAGAACCCATTTCTATGTGTATTGTTATTTTTAAAAAAATTTTACTATTTTAAAAATATTCTTTGCAAGTCAAACTTCTGGTTTTTCTCCCAAAATATTTTTATTTTTCTGTTTTTACATACTTTACATATATTTTGTCAATTTCCTACCTTAATGCCGTAACAACTTCATTTTTCAACTCAATAGGCTATAACTTATCAATATAACTTATTATTTTATTTTTAACTGATTTTCTCATAAAATTTCCAGCAACTAAATTTTCTGGAAATTTTTTTTCTGGTTTAATGTTTTTTTTAGCACAATCACTTAAATTGCACTATTTTCTACCCTATTTTGAGTATACACTATGTCCTAGTGTATCATTGTTTAATTTCTTACACTAATTTTGTAACAGTTGCATTTTAGCCAAATTTTTAACATCAATTTCCCGCAAGTTAATTTCCGGAAATTTCTAACTATAAACATTTACAATATTATTTTTTTCTATTAATTTGAACTATGGTATCAATTATATTGATTTCTGTACCAAGTTATATTTCTACCAAAAATCATTTATAAAGTAACTGTTGATAATTTTTTATTTTTTACATGAAATAACAAGATTTCATTATTTTAACATCCATGGATGCATAATTCAACCTTCTATGTATATCATTGCCTATATTTAATATAATCAAATATTAATCTATCTAAAAGGAATTTTCTACCATAGACCAATACTTCTAGCATGCAACAAATAATAATAATAATAATGATAATGATAATGATGATGATGATGATGATGATGATGATACTCTTACGCTTTAACCCTTTCTTTTGTCCTTGATCCGCACCAAAATGCTTGGCGTTCTAAGAAAAGAGTTCGATTGAATTTGTGCTGATTTTCTTTTGACTTTGGGACTAATTTAGAAGCTAGTTCAAGAATTAAATTTTCACTTGTTGTTACAGGTTTTTATTGGCTGGATTCTTTAAGAAAAAAAGATGGAAACAATAATGGAAAGAATAGAAGATGTGGAGATGGGGAATCTAATCGAATGATGGGTAGTGGAAATATATAAAGGCTGCTGGTTTTTAATGGAGAATGAGAGGTGTCTTTGGTGCATGAAGATAGAGATCCATGAATTAAATAGTTGCACAAATATGGGTTGTGATGAGTGATATTGGGAAATGGGATGTATCTTATTGTGGATAACTTAAAGAGATTGAGGTAGTTGGGATTATGGTTATCTGAATCTCCTTTTTATCTCTAATATTTAACAACCCAAATTTGAATTCAAATTCCCCATGTGCGTTTTGATGAGGAGAGTAATTAATTAAAATTATGTTCATAGCTTGAGTGGGTCCTAATAATGAAATTTTAGAAATTTATATTCATACATTCACACACACACACACACACACATAATTCCATCCCAAACTTTTTTTTGTCATGAAATTAAATCCTAAGCCTCTAATTTATTTATTTATTATTATTTGTTTATTAATTTTTGGGCTATTACATTTGTTTTCATGTTTTACCTCGTATGAGATCATCTAAGGGTTATGCATTTATAGTAGGCCGATGTTTCTTTTTCATTCCTTTCTGCCTCATTAGCTCTTGGTCTACTATTCAGGGAATAGAGGCCTCAAAACTGCTGGAATCTGATGGCATACAGACACACATGACATTTGTTTACAGGTTATCCATGCAAATGAATGCTTGTCTTTAGAAGCTTTTTTCTTGTCATGCCAATTAGGTGCAATAATTCTGTTTATTTCTCTTTTTTCTTTTTTTCCTTTTCTCAACCTATCTAGTAGCATTTTACATTTTATGAATCAGTAAAAGGATAAAGAAGAAGAAAAAAAAAAAAGGTCTAGACCACTCATACTAAGCAAACAGGAAAATAAAGAAACAACAAAAGTAAGGTATCAGGAAACTGTCCACTTCATCTTGAGAAACTCATATGTGGTACATAATGTAACCAACTGTTTGGCCAAAATCAAGGGAAGAGCTTGGACATATGATAGAATTATAACACAACCTTTTTAACAATTTGCTGCACACTTTTGTCGTTAATCCCTTATCTTTAAATAGGAAATTACAGCACCCAAAGACATTAAAAATTAGCCCATATGAAGTACATGTTCTCTACACACATAACCCCGTTCTCCATATCCACATACCCATGTTTTGCAACATGATTGTAGTTGTTAAAAACTACCCTCTTCTCTTTTCATGGGTTTTTGGTTGATCTTCCAAGGGTTGAAGAGGTGTTGGGAAAAAGTTCTAATGATGGTCAAAACATGGTGGTTTGGGTGGCCTAGGATAGCGGTTTGATGACGAGAAGCAAAGAATAGAAGAATGCATGAAGTGGTGATTTTCATGGTAAGAAGACCTTACCTAGTGGCTTTTTTTTTTTTTTTTTTTTTGGCTTCCTTTGTTATCTTCTTTGCTTGATTGCTCTAAGGTGTTGGAATGAGAAAGATAACAATGGGAAAAAGATGGTGGACGACCAAGAAAGACAAAAGAGAAGAGAAACTTGTGTGTTTGATCATTTTAATGAATGATATTTTCTTGTGTTTGCCTTTACTTTTTGTTCTCTCCTTTTTGGACCATCAAGATGGGAGATGGATGTAATTTTGGTCATTGGTATGTGCACTAGAGGGGACATCTTTATTGCTTATCAAAGGGGATGGCAAGGGTTTTGACTTTGATAATCTATTTGGCTTTTTTTTTTAGGGATTTGTGATTATATCAATTGGAAATATTTTAAATACCAAATTCTCCCATTAATTCTTTTTATTCAAGGAAGATTTAGTAGTGTGGTGAAGGAAAACCAAATGGTTTTTATCCAAGGAAGGTCGGTTTTAGATGCCATGTTGATAGTCAATGAAGTTGTCGAGGAGTACGGAGTCCACAAGAAGGAAGGATTGGTCTTGAAGGATTTGAAGGCCTACGACACAATCAAATGGGGGTTCCCTAACTTTATCCTTAGTTAAAAAAGGATTTGAAGCTAAATGAGGACTTGGATTGGAGGTTGCCTATCCACAATCAATTACTCTATCCTTATTAATGGTAAACTAAGGAAAAAAATTATAGGGAATAGAGGGTTGAGGTAAGGTGATCCTCTATCCCCATTAGTGTTGTTATGGCAGAAAGGCTAGGCGATTTAAGATGTACCATAAAATAATTTTTTAGAGTTCAGTAAAAATTAAATACCTATTCATTGGTCCCTCATTCTCTCTCTCTCTCTCTCTCTCTCTCTCTCTCTCTCTTTGTGTATATATATATATTAATAATTTTAATATTATTTAATTTTTATTAATTTAGTGTTTATAATAAAAAAATTTATGGAGTCCCTCCAAAAGAAAGATAAATTGTGACTACTTTCTTAGGGAGCTTCGATGGTGGCCTTGGTGCTCATGAGGACTAGGCGTCTCCTAGGTGAGGCCTTGACAACATTGATCTCCACTTCTCTACACAATCATAGTCGATACCTCTCTACTATTATGGAAAAGGCTATTGAGCATCATAAAATGAAGTGGTTCATGGTAGGAAGAGATTAGACGCATATCGCCCGCATAAAATTTGCAAATGATCTAGTGATTTTTATCAAAAAATGATGAGGAAAGTAGAAGATCAGCCAACATGAACTTCAAACATTCTGTCTCCTAACAGGGTTGAAAACTAATGGTGCAAAGAGCCAATTGTCAGGAATAAACATTTCTTGCGGCCAAATGAAGGAGTATATAGTGCATGTAGAGATCTCTATGGGAGAAGTAGCCTATTAAATATTAGGGGATTTCTTTTGGGGGAAATTCAAGGAAAATATCTTTCTAGGAGCCCGTTATTCAAACAGTCAGAAAGAGGGTAGCATGGTGGAAAAACACTTATTTGTCAAGGGGGGAAGGTTTCTATTGCTTAAATTTGTGCTTGAATCACTTCCTACCTACGACATGTGTATTTCGAAAGCCTAATAGAGTAGCTATAGAAATCGAAAAATGCATGAGAAGATTCTTATAGGGAAATGAAGGCACTGATCACATCAACAATTTGGTGAAATGGGATAACGTGGGCCAAGACATTAAAAGTGGTGGTCTTGGAGTGGTTAAAATAAAATTGAGGAATGTGGCGTTAATAGGAAAATGGTTGTCGAGAATGGAAATAGGACATGATGGTCTATAGGCTAGAATCATAGGAAGCATTCATAGAGGTGGAGGGAGCATTAGAGATGGGGCGGTTAGTCACAAAGCCACCTCTAAAGCTCCATGGAAAGACATATCAAATATATACCTTGTTTTCATGCCCCTCACAGGATGGAAATTGGAAAATGGATGCTAAATCAAATTTTGCGAGGATGTTTGGTGTGGCTCTATGGCTTTTAAAGACTTGTACTTGGACTTGTGGCAGAAATAAATCCATAGCAGATCATATATCTCGGGTAAATCATGAAGGAATCACAATTGAGGCTTGGAATCTGCACATCACAAGAAACATTCCGGACACTAACATTAAGGAATCACAATTAAGCAAACATTAAAAGGCCTCAACAACACTAATCTGGATCATATACACTTTATTTGCTCTGCTTATGCCCCAACGAAAGCCAAGATCTTAGTTTGGCTAATCAGTTTGAACAAGCTCAACCGTTTTGATATTATTCAAAGGAAGTACCCTAATAGGTATCTATGTCCTACTTTATGTGTTTTATGCAGGGGAGCAAGTGAAGGTAGCATCCACCTATTCGGACAATGTTGAATTTTGCATCAAATTTGGAGCAGATGGAGGTTCGAGCTTCCAAATCTTTTCGTAGTGCCTAGTCACAGCTTTTTTGAAGTTCCTTTATCCATCTCGGCTCCACAAATAAGGCATTATTGGAAAATTATGGTCCAGCAACATGCAATACGCTTTTGGAAGAAAGAAACAATGAGGTTTTCAAAGAGAAAGATGGATTGCTGTACTAAGCTAGCCATGGGGTATAACTATGGGGTACTAAGCTAGCCATGGATTTGATGGAAGTTCCAAAGACACAAGCATCGTTGAGGGACGAGAAGAACTCATTATATAGTATCTAGTGCTCCCTTGTATTTGGGTTTGAGTGTTTATTGCATTGAGAGTATCTATCTTAGTATTGTAAAGGGTGAGGTTGTGTGAGTAGACTTGAGAGGTTTCTTTTAGATTCAATGTGGCACGATCTCGGCATTACTGGTGGTTGTTTGCTCATAGAGGTCTATAAGTAATCTCTGAGACGAGTGTGATCGTCTTGTTTTTACGAAGCACCTAGTTGTAAAGTGTGGTATCGGTGTTTTAGTAACTACGTTAGACCAGCTGCAACAGTTGTACGATTTGCTCACAATGGAATTAGTTCTTTGGGTTAGGCCCCAAAGACATAGGCATTAGCTAAATTGTGTAAACAATCTTGTGTCTCATCCCCTTTGCTTTGCTACATTTCATTCTGCTTAATCTTGATTATTAACCCCTAATTTATCTATACTAATGCACATGATCTGACACAAATCGCTCTTCCCTGCTTCATCTGCCAATGAGTTTGCACCCAGTTTTCCTCATGCTACTTACGTTTGGTTTGATCACTTTTCCTCAAAGTTAAATCTCTAGGTTGGTTGATGCCCTTGGGAGATTGAATTGTGCAAATGTGCCTCAAAACAAACTACCTTATATTATGAGTTCACCTTTCTGGTGCTACCTTGCAAGAAAAATGAGGAGACAGTCAACCATAACTTTGGAAGCTGTAAAGTCTTCAAGGATTTATGGCTTTAGTCTATTTTCAAGAAGTTGGAAATGCCAATTGTTTCTTCTTTTTTGCTCCAAGTGGTGCTATTAACTTATATTTAACAAAACCATTAGATTTGTGTTTATTTTACTATTTGGTCTTTTGTCTAGGAGGAAATGAACAACAAAATATCTAGTGGTCGTCATACTAGTATTGATAGATTATGGGAAAAAACCCTCATTTTCTTCATAGCATGGGGTTGCTCTTTATGGTTAGACTATAGCTTTGGGGAGTGGATGGTAACTGGAGCAATATTTTGGTTAGCTTGTAAGTTTACAGGGAGATCTCAACCCTTTGATCTCATTGTTCTATCTGTCTCCCCTCCATATGTATACATATGTTTCCTGTCCAAAAAAAAAAAAAAAAAAACCCTTTAAACATGGTTCATGTCAAAATGCTCAAATCTAACATAATCTTCATCACAAGAACTTATATCTGTTACGACTTTGTGAACTATAAATCACCTAGCTCTTGAGTTATGGCCTTCTTTTCTATAACGACTACTTATAGTTTATAGCTTTTCATAAAATATCTTATGAGCTATAAATTATCCAGTTCTTGAGATATAGCCATGTTTGTTATTGCTTCTAGTTTTAGTGTATAGCTTTTAGTGATGATTATCTTATAAAAAAATTGTGTTTGGCACAATTTCTAAGTAGAAGTTGTCCAAGGGGTGTAGCAACAATTTCTGCTCAAAAACTAAGCTAAAAGTGATTCTTACCACCTGAAGAAATAGGCTGAAAATTAAAGCTCTCACTGGTAAAATATAAAAAAAGGGCAAAGAACATTATCTCTGATAGTACTTCACTTGGAGGTTGGAATAGGATCAGTTGTTTTATGTCCCACCATGGTGCTTCATTTAATCTCTACATATGCACATTCTAATTTTGATTGTACCACGAATGCAGACATGCAAAGCTTTCTTCACTTGTGACTCTTATAAGTCATGGTTGATGTCATTTCTCGAGATAATATTAAAATGTCATCAAGGATTATCAAACTTTCTCAGTTAAGAAGGAATTTGTTGCATTCCATGTTTGGTATCAAAATGGGATCAAGATAAGTTATCTATTTACTACTTGTTCTCATGGTGGATCGTGCCTTGAATATTTAATTTTACAGAAGCTAGTGGTCTCACACTCTGTGTTATGGGGCCATACTTCGTTCACCGTCTAGGCCATTTAGGCCAAAAAAAAAAAAAAACTTTTTGCCATGTTTAAGGCGGGCAATTAGATTTGAAAATTTTCCAAAAGTTTGAACTTTAAGGTGGTTAAAAAAAATATTAAGTGTACTGCTTTTTTCTTGCAACGTTCAACTCTTGTGTTATATTCATATTTTTATATGATGACACTGAGTGCTCTCAATCTTTTTTAACGTATTCTTTTTAATTGCACATTTGCACCCACACATAAATGTTGAATTTTGAGAAAGCACAAAACACTGCACACACAAATACCTTCATCAAAGCCATAACCTAATGATTAGGGTAATTAAGTGCAGTGCTCGCACATGGCATATCATATATCTTTGATGACATCTAGAACCTGAATAACCGGAATTAATGAAACTAGATAAAGTGAAGAAGGCCAAATTTCAAGCTTCATTTAGGAGTGGTTCAAAAGCTCTTATGCTCCAGAAATCTCACTCAGTCTAAAATATTTCATAAAAACCTAGAAACTACTAGGGGGGAAAAAATCCAGGTTAAAACAATTTATCTAGTTTTGAATTTGCCAATTACCAAACTGTTAAAAGCTCCTCCAAAGCCTTGAAATGAGGAATCTGAAACTAAAATAGAACTTTTAGGGAGGGTGAGGGAGAGCCTCATGCACTGGATGCGTTTTTTCTAGGTATGTGTGTGTATCCATGTCTACAATGCATGTATTGTTATTGTTTAGTGATAAGTGATGGCAATGTAATCTTAAGATTCTGTACAGTTCATTTTATTTGTGATTTTTATGGAGGATGAATATCATGGGAACCTACAGTTTGACTTGTGATTCTTGTTTAGCCACCTTTCATGGTTATTCCTGTTCTCTGTTCCACCAGTATTTTTGAATCATGCTCCTCTTTATTACGCCTGATTTTGTGGCAATATGATTGCTTTTACAGCTTTTGTCAAGCAGCTGCTGCAGCCCAAGCTGGTGCTTCTGTTATCCAGATATTTGTTGGTCGTGTTAGGGTAATTTTCTGTCAAGTATGAAATTTTTTTATCAATTTCATATTTGATAATAATATATGATTTTTTTTTTCTCAGGATTGGGCTCGCAACCATTCTGGTGATCCTGAGATAGAAGCAGCTCGCAAGAGGGGGGAAGATCCTGGGTTGGCTTTGGTTAGTTTTGAGTTAATATTATGATAAAGCTGCTCTAATGATCAATATTCCTTTTAGGCCTGTTTGCATCTGTACATTGTTTATAGCATATAGATAATGAGAATCTGCCTTCTTTCTAGTGCTTCCAAGACTCAAGATTCATAATTTGCATGTGTTTTTGACAAAAGATCTCTGCATGTTCTAGCCATCATCCAGAATTCTAGCATGATGCCTCATTTTCTGTTTTGATTAAATTTTTGAACTCTTAAATGTAGGAATTTCTATTTTTTTTCTTTTTCTTATTAAAATATTTGGTTGAAATTTTTTTTCTTGGCTTTAATGATCATGTCAGTGGTGAATTCGGTATTTCTTCCAATCCAATAAGATGCATCACTTCCTCTTTTGCTTGTTTTTTCATCTGACTTTCAACACACAATACTTGATTTCATTCTCCTGCTTGTAGAAGCAGAAAGATGTGAAATGGTGGTGATAAGATAATTATATGATGGGTAACATGCAAATGCCTTAAAATTGAATGTTCTCCCCCCTTTGGAGCTGGCATGTTACCTAAAATTTTATTATGAAACAAAATTTACTCCATCCATGATTCCTTTTTGCATATGTCCAAAAGGTCGTTGTATTTGGGTTATACAGAGACATCTTGAACTCAATTTTTTGCAGAACATATGGTGCTTGACCTTGCATTGGTGAAATTAAAATAATGTTTGTTTCCTTATGCTTCGTTAAAAATGTATTGTTCACTTTGGTCTTTTATGAATCTTCAAAAGTCAGGTGCTTGTAGAGGTTTTTCCAGCTTTGCTCGAGTAGGTTTCCTTTACTTTGTAATGATCAAGTTGACTTTCCATCAATAGGTTCTAAGCTGAATGCTCTAAGTGATTTAGAAGAGTGGAGATTCACTCCATTGATTTGATTTCTCTTTTTGATAATTGGGAGGATTATGGTGTTAAGGACTTTTAGTAGATTTGGTGCCCTTCTTGAACCTCTCTCCACTTAACTTGCTTTACTTGAAAGGATAAATGACTAATTACTACCTCCACAATCTCAAATTTCATAATACCATGAAAATCAAAATGTAATGTATGTCAAGTACCTATTTTTTAGGTGACTTGGATCCTATTTGCAGTTCTTATTTAGTCCAGTTGCTTTGTGGTCAACCGTGAAATAAAAAATTGACATAATTCTCCAAATTTTATCGATTTTTCAGACATTAATTTACAAATTACATGTAACCTTAAATATTGTGAAAAATCCCATTGAAGTTACATAGAAATCAAAATAATTTGTAGAAACTAGAAATCCTTCACTATTTTTTGGCGGTTCAAATGCAAATCAACGTAATTAAAGTTAAATTATTTGGGTTGTGTGCTAATTAAAAAGTAATAAGACTTGAGATAATTAGAATGTGATACCAGTTGTGTACTTGTAAATGTAACATTGGACCCAATCTACCTTGTGGTTGAGCTTAAACCTGTCTCTTGGGAGTTGGGGTGTAACACCCTTTCGCCTGAGGTGTAACACAAGGCACTGGCTTGAGAGAGAATTTTTGAAAAATTTGATTATAGATGAATTTTGATGAAAAAATCAATATAGACAAAAGTCAATAAAAAGTTTTATCATGCATCATAATGTTCATAACACTAACATCTCTATTTTGTTGTTCTTAGTGTTGTGTTACTTTATTATGATATTCAAAATTCCAATGGAAGAAAAAAACAGAAGATAAAAGCAAGGAAGAACAAGTAGCATTTATAACACTTTTTCAACAATATTTGATTGTTACATAAACCAAAAAAAAGTTTCTTATAATGTTCTATGTTCTATATTATTTACCATGTATATTTATCAAAGAAGAGAGAAAAAAAGTATACAATATAATACTTATATATATATACGCGAGGAGTGGAAAGTGAGGTACACTAAGGCGCATGCCTTGATAACTTTGACACAAGTTATTATTGAAAAAACAAAAAAACTTCAACTTTGTTCGGAGACTATCTATATGGGATTTTTTTTTTGAAAAAAATGAAGTAGGAAAAAGGACATGTTACTTATATGCAACGTGTATTTATGTGTACATATGAAATTTCTTTTTTTTTTTTTTTTTTTTTTGTTCCTATGTATGTACGTAGGTATGTAAGGGTACTAGGAAAAACACACGTTACATATGACATGGATAGGAAATAAATAATCATTATATGGGAAAAAATCATAATAAGATTTGCATGAGTAGAGTTAAGACAAAAATGATAGGTATAAACTGCATAATAAATCTATATATCTTGTTCAGCACAAACTTTTAAAAATAGCTTGGTGAATGTTGTAGGGATCTAAATCTTATGTTTAAACCTAGATATTTCATAATTTAATAAAGGTTTAAGTATTTAATTATGTTAGTTTCAATAAGTCAAACAAACATACCAAATTTAAGTAGAATTCTTTTGCACAATTTAATTCTGAATTTCAAGGAACTGAAGCTTAGGACAAACTTGAATTTTTGATGTTGGGGCCAACTTCATAATGGCTGGATGTCTAACTATCAAACAAGACCATAAACCTTAGTCTTAATTGTTGTTAATACTCTCCTTAATTGAAAAACTAAATGCTTCTATATGGGACTTACTAGTTTGGGATGGCATTCTCTGTTGTCAAAGGTAACAAAGGCATACAATTACATTCACAAATATGGATACAAGTCAAAGTTGATGGCAGCAGCTGTTCGAAACAAGCAGGATTTATTCAGCCTTTTGGGGTTAGAATATAACAAGTTCCTTCAGTTCTCGTTTATTACCAAAAGATTTGAGTCGGGAATCATTTCTGCTGCATATGCCTGATTTGTTTTCCTAATTTGCAGGGTTGATTATATAATTGCACCATTAAAAGTAATGCAGTCACTGAAAGAATCCATTACATCACCTGATGAGAAATATGGTTTTATGAGGAGGTTGTCTGCAGATTCTGCCAGAATGTACAATTTCAGTGAAGAACAGGTATCGTGCTAACCTAATAAATCATCTCTAAATCTTTTCGTAGAACTGAAGACTATCAATTTTGCAGTGTTATACTCTTAAATAAAGGCATATTTGATGCACCGAATTCTCTTTCCATTGAATCAAAATTTTGGGCGCCTCTAGACCATATTTACCTTCTGCTAATTATGATGGGACTGCCCACTCTAGAGGATGGGCTTTGCTACAGCAATAAGATAATTATTTTGCAATCCAGAAGCCATAGGTTCAATGGAAATACTCTCTAATTAAAGCTGAGGCATGGCTGGTACCGCCACTGTGCATCAACCATACCCTAGACCTAAGAATGGCAATTCCTCCTATAAGAATATTCTTCCATCTGCGTGATCGCCTATTTGAATTGCACTATGGTTTAATTTAACTGCCTCAGTATTTGGAATGGTGAGGCTAACTACAGTGTAGTAGTCCGTGTGTACTGATGTCTGAATATGTACCATGTTGCAGCTTGTGAAGTGGGACCAAGTGAGCTTTGCATCAGCCATGGGACCTGCTGCCGAAGAGCTGCTGGGTGCTGGACTGGATGGGTATATTAATCAAACAAAGCGCGTGGAGGAGTTATTTGGGAAGATATGGCCACCACCCAACGTCTAAGTTGTTTGCTGCAAGAAAGGGTATACAATGCGCTTAAAATTACCCAACTTTCACCGTGTAAGAAACTCTCTTGTTTCCAAAAGATTATTAAATCTCCACGAGTGTGTTTGAACGTAAGGCATCCAAGTTTTTACCATTACTCAAATTTTCCACTAAGCATGAGATTAAAACTCTCACAATTTTTGTTTCTTTAACCAACATTTCTATGATTATGGTTGATAAGGTTGGAAATTTCCAATCAGATACGGATGGGTGATAACATCGTCAGTTGCAAATCCAGTGGCAATTCTCAATTGTTAAATTGTGAACTATAATCTGATTAGAAATACTTTAAGCAAAGATGGGAAAAATTTAAAATACTTTACAAAATTATAGATGCCATGACCCTTCTAGTATAGAGGGTGTAATTTTTATTTGGGGTCAGAAAGGTGTGTTTATTTGCTTTTATTAGTTTTTAGGAAAATGACATAGAAACCTCATTTCAAATTTTAAATGTTACAATATATAATATGTACATTTATATCATTGGATAAAAAAGGTGATGCTTGTGATAAGTCTCTATTTATTCAGTCATTATAATTGTATGTTGTAACATTTGATTTCTTAAATGGAGTTTATATAGCATTCTTTTTATTTTTATTATTATTATTTTTTATTAACTTATTTTGATGAAGGCGTTTGAGTAGATTCTTTCTAATACTAATTATGAGAGTAAGGCCAATCACTTAATTCATAAGCATTTGAACTGTAATTAGGTGGTATGGTGTTAAATTTGTGCATTGTTTCTCCTTGCAAAGTAGATAATAATTTTGTGACTTTAAAGTGTTTTTTTTTTAAATTTTTTTAACCTCAGTTTTTTTCCCAGAAAAGGAAAGAAAGATAGAAGGAAATGTCTTCTAAGCTCATTGGTTCATAGAATATTCTATTAAAAAGAATTTGTAAATTCTCATAAAAATTTAATAAAATTTAATTTCTAACTCAATAATGAACTTTCTATGGTCAAATTGATAAAAGTTTTTTATATAGACTCAAACCCAAAATTGTGAAAGGACTCAACTACTAATAATAATAATAATAATACAGTTTATGAAGACATGAATGCAAAATCTAATTCAACAAAACTACTAGTTTATTATTTATTAGTTGCATACAAACTTTAAAACGAGAAGTTAATCAACGATCTTCTTTTACAAGCGATAAGAATAAATATGGCAATTTGTGTTGTATCGAAGTATATCGTGTCATATGTTTGTTACTGTAAGTATAAATACCATTGTGATGAATGGGTTAAATAGGTTGATCTGTTTAACATAGATTGAATAATTTTTAAAACTCAAACGTATTCACTATAACATATTTAACAGACATAAATCTTCAATTATAAACATATAAACAAAAAAATAATAATTAAATCATAATTATATGATTGTACAATAAAAATAAAATGAAACTTTACAAGGGTATAGTTCAATATATAATATAAAATATTAAAAAGTTTTTGTATAGAACATAAGTCTTAAACAAAATATAATAATGTTAATTTAGTCAAGTTCATTTTATTGTTTCAAATAATATTATATCATATGGTTGTGTTTCTTGTTTATAGTTTTAAACTTAAATGGGCTAGTTTTACTTTTATGTAGGTTTTGAGTGGAATAATATATATTGTACTCCTAGTAAAGAATAATATTAAAGCTGGTGACAAAAAGGTTATTTCATTCCCCATAGCATGTGCCTCAAAATAGATCGCCCTAAGTTAGGTTTTAACTATTTTAGCTTTTGAACTCAGTTTTTGAGATCATTCTAGTTCTCATTTGATGTTGTTGTTTCATTTTCGTTTAATTTGTTGATATAGCAACCACTTCATAGCTTATGCAGATAAATAGTGATGACATGGATCATTAGATGTTGGTGTGGATTAGTGGATGCTGACCATAGTCATTGTTAGTAAAAAAACAAAAAAACAAAAAAAAGGGTTTATTTTCTTTGGCAAAAAGAGTCATTTCAGCTTTCTACATTATATATCACAAAATAATTACATTAGTCTTTAAAGATGGATCTTAGCCTGTTAGGTCATTTTAGCCCTACAGAAACCACACAGTACCCATAATTCACATCAGCACCTGTTAACCCACATCATCGCCATTAGGGCATCAGCAACTGGCGCTCAATATACCCTCTCTATCTCAAACGCCCATTGTTGGCCGTCTGATACAAGAAATATTCACTGAGCGCTCGATACAGGCTGAGTGCTGGGTGAAGTCTTTGTTTTATTTTTTTTTAATTTTTTTTTAAAGTTAGGTGTTGTAGTCGCAGTACCCAAAAATTTTGGGCGCTGCAATTCCTGCAATTGTAGTGCCATATATATAAAATAATTTTTTATAAATAAAAGTTTGTAACTGTTTTAAATAATTAAAATTACTATTTTAAATAAAAAATTAAAATATATTGATTTTTAATTTTAAAATAAAAATAAAAAAATTATTCTAAATTAAAATAAAATTAGAATTATTTTAAGTTAAATAATATATAGATATATATTTAAAATAATTAAATAGTTAAAAAATCTAAACAAATATTTTTAAATAATTATTTAAAATAATGATTAGTGATATTCAAAAATTATAATTAATTTAAAAATGTATTTTCAAAATTAATAATTATTAAAAATATAATTTTTTTTATATAAATTTAAATAATTATATATATTTTTAATTTAAATATGAATAATAGGTATTTTTAAAAAATATATATTTTATAAATAAAATATTGTAGTTGGTGTATTTAATGAATTAATGTGATTGTGTGATCCATAGAGTATAGTCTAGTAAACTTTAGCATTGTGAGTGAGAATTTAATGAATGAATGAAGTGGATGATAAAATTAATGATGTAGAAGGTTTATTAAACTTTTGCATTAAAGATGCTCTTACTAACAGAATGTCACATTAGCATCCAATAATCCATGTCAATATCCACTAATCTACTTTCATCTTCTGCTCCATGTCATTACCATCTGTTGTGGAGGCCACCAAGTGGCTGCTAGATTGGTAGATCAAATGGGGGTATGACAGCAACATTAAGAGAGGTTTAAAATGATATGACAGCAAAATTAGAGGCGGATCTGTTTTGAGACCTATGTTATAGGGGTTGGAATGATGAGCCATATGCAAAACTTAGGGCATCTCCAATGGTTATAACTATTTTAAGTTTAATATACCATTCAATTTATCAATCTATCATTCACATCATTATCAAACGCTCATTCATTAAACTCTTACTCACAATGCTAATAGTTTATTAACTGTATTATGTGGGTCTTACACTCACATCAATTTATTAAATACACTTATTACAATATTTTATTTATAAAATACATATTTTTTTTATAAATATCTATTATTTATATTTAAATTAAAAATATATACAATTGTTTGAATTTACATAAAAATTTTATTTTTTATAACTATTTATTTAAAAAATTAATTTTTGAATTAATTATTTATAATATTAATTTTTAAAAATTATAATATTATTTTATAATATTTTATTTATAAATTTTTTTTTAAAAATAATTATTATTCATGCTAAAGTAAAAAATAAAATAATTATTTAATATAAAAATGTTATTTTTCTATTTATTTATTAAAAATAAATGTGATATATATATATATATATATGTTATAAAAATATATTTTTATAATTATTTATTTAAAATATTGTTTTTAAAATTATTTTTTTAAATAATTATTTTATAAATTAGAATAAGTAGATTGTAATTTTTATTTAAAATATTAATTTTAAATTTATTTATTAATTTTAATTATTTAAAATTATTTTTTTTATTAAAAATAATTATTTTAAATATATATTAATAATTATATATATATATATATATATATATCTTTGTTTGGGGCTGCTGGGCAGCCCCAGTTCAAAAAAAAAAATCATTGCGCGTTCGGTGATTATTCATCGACGTCAGATGCCCAACAATGGACGTCTGATGTCGAATGGGTTATTGAGTGCCAGCTAGGCTATCAATAACCCAATAATACTGTTGCCCTTAGTCCGTCGGTGGTGTCAGGTGTGAGACTCCCACATGCAGTGCACAATGGCCGACAATGCAATTGTTTCAAATCATGGATAAAAATATGCATGATTTTATGTAGTAGAAATGTTTTTAATTAACAACTAAAATATGAAAAATGGAACACAAACAAGTCACTTGTCGTTCACATATCCCAGCGCTAATTTGTTGAATTCTTGGTGGGCTTGGGTTCAATTCTTTCTTATGCCATATGTTTATCTATATTCTCCTGTGTGTATATGTGATTGTTCAGATTCACTTCTACAACTCTATCACCTCTTAGGTGTTTGTGATCCCCATGAATACCATTGATATTTAGTAAACCAATAATCCTAGTTTATCAATTTTACGTTGTCTAATCAAATTCACAAACGAAGAAATTTTGGTGAAATTGCAACATATGAACTGTTTAAGCACAATTTTCAGGAAAAAAAGAAATCAAATGTTTGAATGCCGTTAATCTTAAAAATACTTGACTGCTTAAGGCCTTAGTACTAAATGTATGCGCATTTGATTTTTGAGGTAATGATAATTGAGTAATATTTGAGGGTATTTTTAACCTTTACAATAAAATAGTGCAACTCTTATATCATATATATTGGTATGATTTCAACATAGCTCCAACTTATTTATACGATTTATTTTGTTTATATTTAATTTATCTCTTAAACCATTATAAAAAATTTTAAAATTCAAAAAATAAATAAAAAACCAACGCTAAAATAATAATGGTTCAAAATCTTAGAACACACTCTCTCTATTTATGTTTAGAGTTATTAAATGACTTCTAATGATATATTAATTATTTTTTAAATCACAAAATTAAGCACTTTTAATCATAAGGTCAAAATTAAAAGTGTGTTAATTAACTTTTCTTGCAATAATTTTCATTATCTTGTACATAGACCCAGTGGAGGTGTATAGATATCTTTAAATTTAAAATCACGTTTCTATCCGCATCTAATCTTTTACACGTGGGTTCAGATGCGGAGGCACGTGATGGGTCACCTTCATGGTTGTCCCCAATTGCCCCGTGGTTAGCTTTCAATGGGCCCACTTTTCTTGACGATTTCCGAATTACGGCGATACCTTCGAAGAACATGTGGCGGATCTAATAATAATAATAATACTTTAAAGATAATTATAATTTCAGAGTCACTGGAACACTACAGATATAATAAAAAATAACAAGCTAAAAGAACAAGAAGTGACACACAATAT
>JAJIYU010006183.1:0-21014 GCA_030144865.1 Tinospora cordifolia | reverse complement strand
ATTCAAAATCAAAATAAATACATGTGAATCGGTTCAATAAAAATAAACAAAACATGACCTCCAAATCCTTCTATCCCAGATAATCTCTCCATAAGATTATCGATCAAAAGTGAGAGTCTTCTGACATAGGTTATAGTATTCTACATCCATGTGTACTTAAAAAATAAAATCGGAGTGAGCTTGAAAGCCTAGTGGATCATTCCTACACATCACACGCATTATACAGATCAAAACGCAAAACATTATAAACACTTTTAAACAGTAGGCGTTTCAAACATTTACTTGGTTTTGGTTGAAATCTGAGACCGAAAGATTGTTGAGATGACTCTCGGTATTCCCTGTGATCTCATCTAATCATAGAAGGTCTTAGTACACTCTAAAATTAGTCATATCTCAAATCATGATATCACAGCCTAAGAGAGAGAACTTATTGTAGCTCATACTATTTTCTAAAGACTTCTAGGTGTTACAGGCAGCTTAAGGTTGGAAATACCTACGATCCACCTTGTGGCTCGTTGATCTCAAATGGTGACATATAGGAGATACCACCTCAATCCGCTTTTGTCTCATTAATTGCATCGATACATGGATTCTTAATAATCATTTGTCTTATTTTAGTTTCACAAACAAGTTCAATCACACCAAGCATTTCACAATCCAATAGATAATAAATCAAAATAAGTTAAAATGATAAGGCGTATGAGTAAATGACGAAATCTAAATGCATGTTTTCCAATTCATACATGCAATAATTAAAAAAAAATCATTCATCACACATCATTCAAGCACGCCAACCAAGTTCAAACGATTTCATAACAAAATTCTAATAACCTAGAACTATTCAAACAAATGCTTTGAATTTTAAATTCATATAATATGTATGAGCAAGGAAATCATGCCCATTTGATTCCGCAACTTTTAGGGCTCCCTTGCTTTTTTTCGGGATATTCAATACTTTAAAATATAAAAATCTGAAACTTAGGAATCAATAACTCATATTTATTTTCATCAAAAATAGTTCTAAGCTTAAATAATTTCTAAAATAACTATAAAGTTTAAATATTAATTTCAACTAATTTTATTCGAGTCAAAATAAGGTTTCTAAAATTGAGATAAAAATCATTTTTATTTATTTTTAGATCTTCAATGTTTATCCAAATCTAGTTCAAAAATACTTCTAAGCTTATATTTTAGGAAAATAGTACTTCTACTAATTTAAACTCTTAACCTAAAAATAAAAATCTCATAATTAGGTTTTTTAAGTTTCTATGATTTGCTCACTTCTAAATAAATTTATTTAGATTAGAACTAATAAAAACACTAAAACTTAAATTTAGGTTCTAAAAATAAATAACTTATGTTCAATAAATCTTATTTCATCTTAAGACTTTTGCTTAAATGATTTTATAAATTGCTATTTGAATAAGAAATTCTAATATTTATTATTTACTTCTAGCTTCTAAAAATTTAGGTTTCTAACATCCGAATCTCTACAATTTAAATAATTTTATTCATATCATAAATAATTTAGTTATGAACAAAATAAGACTTCTAAATATTATAAGTTTAGTTTCAAGGCCTAATATTTAAATCTTTTCTTATAAAAGATTCTAATTCCTAGGGGTTTATTTTTCAAGTTTTTAACTAATCAAAATAATTAGATTTTTATCTTCTAATATTATTCTTCATCTATTATATAAAAATTATTCCTAATTAAATTAGAATTCTAACAGTGAAAATCTTTTTAATTTGGGTTTCTAAAATATTGAACTTCCCTTTTCAAATTTTCTAAGTGCTTAAAATAAATTAGAAAGTTTTAATAATTTATTCTAAACAACTTTTAATTGAAGATAAAAATTTTAAATAAATTAAATTAATTTTAATACTTTTCTTTGTCTTCTTTACGCAAGCAACGCCCCACGATGAAAATCTCCGTTGCACATTACTCTTCGCGCAGGTCGCATCAGCTGCAACAACATACACCAACAACAACAATGTTGCACTCTGTTCTTTTTCTTTCACAGATCAACGCACCAAAGTTAGATTTTCTTCAGTTTTATCTTCACAGCCAGCAACTGCAAAATTTCTTCATTTTTCTCTTCTTTTTCGTCAAGCAAACACCATGGCTAACCATAGAAAAACCAACTCGTGATTGCATCTTCTTCTTCTGTTTTAATGCACCTAAAAACCAAAAGTCAAACCAAAAAATGAAACAAAAACTAGTCGTTGCTTCTTCTTGTTCGTCCAACTTCAATCCCCAACACCATAAAACACAAAATCAGATTTTTGTTCTTTCTTTCTCTTGTTCGTTCAGCTCATCATCTTCTTCATTCTAGATTCTTGTTTGCATCGTCTTCTTCTTCAATCACGGTCAGCAACCTTCATTTTTCACATTCTTGCTCAAATCACAAACCCACATAAAAAAACACAAAGCACCAACCCAAATACCCAACATAAAAAACCAGATTTTTTTCTTCATCAATGCATGGATTGCAGCTTATCTCCTTCATCAAAATATCACACCGACAACCACATAAAAACTAGATTTTGTTCTTCGTCAATGCATGGTCTTTGTAGCTAGTGTATTGTATTGATCCTCTTGGATTGCTAGGAGACTTATTACTAGTAGTTTTAGTTTGAGTTTGCCTTCAGGCAATCTAATTGGGCATTGTGCTAAGTGATCCAATACATTCCTAAGATTAAATTATAGTCATGGCATGGCATGATGCTTAATTGTGCAGTTAATGAGTTTCCATCCATCTTAAGGTCACATTGCCATGTATGCTTGACACTATTGTGACTTTGATAGGTGTGGCTACGCATAGGGCCTTTTCTAATAAAATCTTGACTGGTTGTAGTTTGTTCACCAAGTCCTAAGATTAAATTGATCTACGTGCACTAGAATCAAACAAAACTTTCAAAGTAACATTAAACAATAGAAAGGTACCTTCTATTATTGGAACTCACTTGGTGACTTAAGCATTCATGATATAAACCCTTGCTTGTTGTACTTATTACCTAATTTCGTTCTGCTATTAGATTGCTTTCTACCACTATTGAGGTAGTTGAGCTACTCATGGCTGCAGCTGACTAGTCGCCTAAGAATTTTGTCGATGATTCTTGCAATCTTGTGCCTTGTGCCTTTATTGGTAGCAATTAAGTACTTTTTGCTTTAACATTCTTTTTTTTTCTTCCCTTGGATCATGTCTTTTTGCTAGCATGACCTATTGCATGCCCCCTCATGTCAATACTACTTACCTTCTTGTCTACTGTGCCTAATTGGATGCTTGTGTTGTCTGGTGGTTGTGCTTCTTGGGTAGCCTACTCTGGTTGCCCCCATTACTACCCTACTGTTGTGGCCTTCTTCCGTTTTCGAATGATTAGAGCTTTTGTGTTGAGCTCCTTCTTCTACAAATTTTGTCACTTTAGAGGCATGTTGGAGTATCTTCAAATCAGAATCACCACCTTGTTGATATATATATTCAAAGGCGTTCCCTCTATTGGTTGTAGTGGATACAAGCTCACTCCGCCTCTCTTTCTCCTAAGAGAATCTACTATCGACTGAACGAAATTGGCATCCAATCCCGATAGGCTTTGAAGGGGCGAATCCAAGTTTCTATTCCTCTTACTAGAGCAATTGAGTAGTGGAGAAAGGAATCAAGTGGGTAGTGGACCCTAGCTATCTTTCCCTCAAACGTTAGTGTCCACATCTTTTGAAATTTATCAAACTTATAGTTAGTTTGACTAAACAGAACCATGGGTGTTGTTGTGGCTCATAGATTGATGCAATTTAACAATTTTCATTTCAATTCAACCTTCTATTCTACATAGATCATCCTCCTTGCTCTCATAACATTCAGTGATAAAGTAGCCTTAGCAGTCGTGGAGCAGGTTTTTCATGCTTTCATTGCATGTGGTAGACCTCTTAGTAATGCATTGTCGTGGTGCCATGTATTTCACGTATTAAATTTGAGATAATTTTAAATTTTATACAAGGTATGTTGTAGACTTAGGCACGAGGGATTTCATTTCAAAAGTAACATTTTCATTCATAATAATTATAGTTTGCAAAACATGATGCAACAAATGACGTTGATTAGTGCTCATATGGCAACATCCAAGTAGTCATCTCAAAATGTGAATTACTCAGGGGGGACTAACTATTTTGACTCGGATGAACTCTCCTTCTCAAAGGAACCTTTTATGTCTGTGAACTCTTTTGAGTCATCATTCTCCAGGTATGACTCCAAGTGGATTCCTTTTGGGGTTAACTTAGTGTTTTCTGCATTATGTGACTTGTTCACCTTTACTACTCATCAATTACCAACTATGGTGCGAACTTGGAAAATATGTGAACTTGGCCTTATACTCAAACATTGCCATATTTTTCTAGTTTAATTTGATGAACTCAAACTACAACTACCTTAAGGTAGCTTTGGGAAGAACTTATCATAAAATAATTCCTTTTATTTCTCTCAGCTCATTTGTGTCAAATCGATATTAAGATCCGCCTTAAGTATTCTCCACCAATTCTACACTAGCCCACTAAACTAGTGTGCCATCAAAACTACCTTCTAGAGACAAATTACATTCAAGGTCTCTAGGTGTTCTTCTATCTCTTGGAGCCAATTATCTATTGCCAAATAATCAGGTTCACCATTAAACTTAGATCAATAGAGCTTCTAAATCTCAAATGATAACTATTCTTTTTCTTCTTGTTGTTAGAGTCCTCGATGTAGTAGACCATTTGACATATGTGTTTGCTGCACATGAGCTTGGAGTTGATGCTAAATTTATGGTTGTCTATTGTTGATGAATTAGAGCTCTTATAACCCGCTCCACCACTTGTCTAGTAATCTCAACCATCATCTTCATTATCGTCATTGCCCCCACTAATGCGTCAATCATAATGATAGGAACCCTTTGTTGTTGTGGTTCATTTTGTCTAGGCTGATTGAACAAAGTCTGTTTGCCAACATTTATTTGGGTGCAAGCCATTTCTCAATTTGTGCAAGTCATCCTTGACAAGGCCATGGTAATCTTCTTTGTATCATTCTGATTTCCTCATTCCATTTCTAGATGTTGTTCACCTAACCCATCAAATCTATTATAGTACTGACCGTCAAAATTAAATGTGGTATTTTTTTATCCTTTTATCAAATCAGTTCTCAACTTTAACCTTAAAACTTTTAAACACATCTAGAAAATGTTAATTTTTATGAATATGTACCAATAGATGGAGCAATATTCTATGCACTTTATAAATTATTGACCATTTCTAGTCATAACCTAATTATGCCCTACTTGTTCTTTAGTCATGCCTTAAGAATGCCCAATCATACCTAGGCCATACCCTAGTTGTGTCCATGTCATGCCAATATTGTATTACTTTCATTCCTCATTCAGGCGCTTGTACTACCCCAATCATGGCTTGATTGTGCCCTGTTATACTCTATTCGCTCTTTGATCGTGCCTTGATTATTCTTTGGTTGTGCCCTTATCATGCCTTCAACATGCCCCATCATGCCCTAGTTTTTCCTTTGTTATGCCCAAGGCATGCCTTTGTCATTCCTTTCTCATGCCTTAGTTAATGACTACTCATGCCTTGGTTGTGCTACTGATGTTTTTAGTCATGCCTTAGCAATGCCTTGGTTGTTCCAACATTGTGCCTATTCCATATATTTGTCATGCCTTAGTTGTGCCTTGGTTGTATAACATGGTACCTTGTTCGTACTCCATCCATTCACATTGTCGTGCATTAATTGTACCCCTATGTGGCCTAAATGTGCTTCATTATGCCTTGGCTCCTTGGTTTTGCCCAAGTCATGTTGGGTCATGTCATAGTAGTGCCTTGGTTAACCACTAGCTATTCCCCTATTGGTCCATGATTGTTCCTCATCATACACTTGTTGTGCCTTAATCATGTTTCCATTGTGCCCTAACTGCGCTATGGTGTGTCCTAGATGTAGGTCATGCCTTAGTTGTACCCATTTCATGCCCTTGTTGTGTCTTAGTCAAGACATAATCATGTCGCATCATGGATTTTTCATGTCCAAGTTGTGCCCTTTTGTGCTTTGTTTATGCCCCAATTGTACCTGGCACAGCCTCTTCATGCCCTAACTGTGCCCTGCTTGTTCCTTTGCTTTGTTTTCTTCATCCCTTTGTCGTGCCTTGAATTTATGCCTTACCTATCATGGATCATGCCTTGACTGCACCCTATGGTGCATTGGCGGTGCCCAATTGTTCACAAGTCATGACGTTGTCATGTTAGGGTCATGCCTTCATCATGTCCTAGTCATGTCCTAGTTATTACCTATATGTGCCCTTTTCATTCCTAGGACGTGCACTAGTCATTCCTTCTTCAATCCTCATCATGCCTTGGCCATGGATTGGTTATAGCCAAGTCATACTCGTGACGTTCCCTGGTTGCCCTCCTATCATGACCTAATAGTGCCTTGGTCACGCCTTAACCATGCCCCATCATGTTCTAGTTAAGCCCCATTATGCCTTGCTTGTGTGTTCATAGTGCCCTAGTTGTGCTTTGCTTGTACCCTACCCATACCCCAATTGCGTCCTTGTTATGCCTAGTTTATATCTTGGTCGTGTTGTCGCTGTGATCAAATCGTGAACTTGTTGTGCTTTAGTTGTGTCTCAATCTTACCTTGGTCATGCTCGGGCCATGCCCCATCATGTAACTAGTCATGCCTTGTTTTTGTCTTGCTTCTGGCACAATAATGCCATAATCATGCCCAAGTTCTACCTAGGTTGTGCCTTTGTTATGACCTAGCTATTCCTTGATTGTTCATGGTCATGCCTTGGTTGTTTCCATATTATGCGTTAGTTGTCCTATGGTGGGGGCAGTCATGCATAGTCATGCCTTATTTGTACCTTGTTGTGTCTAGCTATGCCTTTATCATGCCCATATCTTGCCCTCATCACACCTTGGTTTTACCTTTGACATGCCCCATTATGGCCTATTGAGTCTTAGTTATGCCTAAGCTATGCCTTTGTCTTGCCAAAGTTGTGCCATTATTGTGTCCAATCCTTCTCAAGTACGCCATATTGTGCCTTGGTTGTGCCTTAATTGTGCCCCACTCATGCCATGGTCGTGTTTAGGTTATGCCCCAATCATGCCCTTGATGCCATGTTATTCCCTTACAATACAGTAATCATGCCCTAGTTACGTCCTAATCATGCCTTGGCTACGCATTGGCCGTACCTTGAGCATGCCTCTATAATGCCCTTTCCATGTTATGATCGCATCCTAGTTGTGTTTTAGTAATACCCTATGACATCCCATGCCATAGTCATGTCATGGCAATTCCTCAAGTGTGCCTTAGTCATGCCCCAATCCTATCTTGGCTATTTTTTGTAATGCCCTAAGTGTCTCTCAATTATGTCCTAGTCACGTCGCGATCATGCCTTAGTCATACTCAATGTGTTTTGTCATGCCCAAGCATTGCCTTGAATGTGTCCATGTCTCCCCTTAGTCATGTTATGGTGGTTCCTTATTCATGCCATGCTCAGGCACTAGTCATTCCTTGTTCATGCCTTGTCATGTTGTGGTTTTGCATTACTTGTGCCCAACCTGTGTCCTTGTCACGGCCAAATCATTCCCTACATTCTTCTTATCATGCGTTGACCATGCCTTGGTTGTGCCGAAGACATGCTTGTGTCATGCATAGTTGTTTGTCAGTCACATATGCTCTAGGGAAGCCCTACATGTGCACTCCCATTTCTTGGTTGTGCTCCAATTGCATTATAAACATGCTTCATCATACCTTAATTGTGACTTGCTGTGGTCATGTCATGCCCTTACTACAACACTATTTTAATTCGATAGTATAAAAAACTGTAGCCTAATACATAAAGGTTTAGCCTATTCTAAAGAGGATTCCACCACTTATAGTCTAAGCCTTTTGAGTTTTTGAAAGTAAGTTATTTTCTTTATTTTTGACCACCATCTTTTAGGTCTCTGAGTAGATTTGAAAAAAAAACAAAAAAACAAAAAAAAAGAAAGAAATAAGTGATATTTTCCTGGCATAAATTTTGTCATGCAAGACTCAACTTGAGATTCTAATAGTGCTTTGTCTAGCATTGAGATTACTGCTTCAAATTCTATCCACTGTCAATCTACAATATCATCTACTTCAAAATTTTATTTAATAATTCAAAATTTTCAAAATAATCACTTTTGTATACTATGGTCCATATCATAATTCTCCAAGGAAATAAATACGTAGAGAGTGAGAAATAATTATAAATAATCATTTAAAAAAAATAAATAAATAAAAAGCGGCTTACACAAAGAGTCAATGACTGACGTCCATGATGTAACATCTTCCAAACTAGAATTTCTCACAACTAATGTTCTCGAATTGCAAGCTTACCTCCTCCAAAATAATCAAATTAACATGGCCATAGTGACACATATCAGTTCCCCTACTTCATCACCATTACTTAATCTCCTAACTGGACGGGAAACTAATAACATTCGTTCTTGTCAACAACAACAAGTAATCAATGTAATTCGGAAACACTTATTATTGAAGGAAATTTTACAAAAAGATAAAAACAAAGAAAACCGTCAATATGGACTATCTATCTTGAGTTTGACTTGCACCACTTCCGTAGTGCAGATGAAGAAGACCAAACGAGAGCAATAATAATACCAAAACAATCAGAGATCGAAGAGAACAATGATTGATTTAGATTGATTATTTAAGAAGAAAAAACAAAATTATGACCCCTATAATATGAAGAATATTAGCATAATGATCGAGCTAAATCCAGCAAGATGAGAAGAGATCGAATGAAATGAAGCTGATCAAGCTGTCGATAAACACCACGGCTAACAAATCTTCACACCCTCTGTGGTGTGAAGATCAAGGAAGAATACATTTGTGATTTTATAATCACGTGTATGACTTGATTTTAATGCTTGTACTCGTGTACGTCACCAAGACTTGGCCGTGGTCGTAGGATGTACATCAGATAATTAACATAAACACGCAAATATCGTGTAAAAGATGCTCAAAACTTTGACCGCAATTCACATCAGTATGATCGGTGAGTCACATGTGCGTCAGTCAGTCAGTCGAACTTTGACGCCGTCGGGTTGAAATATTAAGAAGCCATAGCTCTCTGGATTTCCAGCATGACACGTATCTAAATGAATAAATTAAATATAATTAAATGACCTCTATGCATAAAATAATATATATAACATTTGCAATTAAAAAAATAACATTACTTATGGGTGACACACACGTTCAATATATAATTGGAAATAATTTAAAAAACACACTCTATTTACTTGTTCTTGTGGTTGTAGTCAATCTTCTAAGAAAGTCTTAATTGTATTTTAGAAATTTTTTTTTTTAAATATTGTACCAATTTGAGTTTAGGACTCACGGTAGGTGAAGCTTTCCCAGCGCACAAACCCAATCTTATTATAGGGTACTATCAAGAGGGCCTTATTTCATTTCACCTAATAACAATACTATACAAAAGAGATAAACAAACACTTACACCCTATGATAAATTATATAAAAAATTGTATAATTCTTATTGAATATTTAACATTACCTTTACATGTTTGCAACTATAATTGCCCTCAAACCAAGCCTATGACCAAGAAAGCTACATTACTCACTAGCAAATAATAAAGCCAACACCTACTGTGAGTTGTTAGATCGAGTGGATGAGTACATCAAAATAGATGAGCAAACTAAGGTCGAAAAGGAAGAACAGGGCAACTCTAAGATAGAGCAAAAGTGGAGGAGGGATGACAATGAAGAGAAAAGATATCATCAAAAAAGGTCGAGCAAAGAAGGACGAACAAAAAAGAGGAATAGGCTCAAAAATACTACCTATGCTACCTCTACTCCTCTCAACACCTCATGAGAACAAATTTTCCTTAGCATTCAAAACACAAAACCCAAGAAGATTAATAGCACTTTGGGTATCAAGATAGGAGAAAATACTGTCGATTCCATCGAGACCATAGGCATGACATAGATCAATGCTTCAATCTAAAGAATGAGATTAAAGCGTTGATTAGGAGTTGGTGTCTCCATGAGTTGGTTCAAGAGTCAACAAAGTTAAGACCTCAATAAATACAAGAATAGGAGGCTTGATGAAGCCCTAAGGGAAACTAGAACCATCTTTAGGAGAGATCAAATCAGTTTATCCAATAGAGTCCTAAAGTAATATGTTCACCAAGTCTTGAGAGAAGCACTAATTGCATAACATATTTGTAGAAAATGGGAGTTTAGTCAATATCCTTGATTGGTCTGCATTTAAGAAGTTGGGGTTGAAGAAGGAATAGTTGACCTCCACCAACATACCCATCCTAGGATTTAGAGACATGGCATAATCTTGAAAGAAAGAATCACCTTGCCTATGGTAGTAGGGAAGAGGAGCACAAAGTAACGACGGTGGTTAATTTCCTTGTTATCAAGCAAGAATCGGCCTACAACATGGTAATCGGAAGACTATTCTTGAACCACTTGAGAGAAATGGTCTCCATGTACCACTTGGCCATTCTAAAGAGGAGAAGACCAATGCATACTAAGGAGAAGAAGGAAGAACTCTAGCAAGTAGAGAAGTTGTTCGAGAATGAGCTCGATCCTATGGTGGCAGCCTTAGGCATGGAGGCCCAAGATGGATGGAAAGAAGTCGTCATAGATAAGGACCCAAAAAAGACTATAAAAATTGGGACTGTTTTAGAAGAAAACCTAGAGATCAAGGTCGTCAAAGTACTTAAAGAATATTGAGATGTTTTTGCTTGGTTTTACAAAGATTAATGAGAATAGTTGCCTCGAATATCAATGAGAATTGTAATACACTAGTTGAATACAGACACTAACATAACCCCGATCTAACAAAAGGGGAGACCACTCAGTACAAAGCGAGCACAGGCCTTATGGGAAGAGGGATTAGACTCCTTATATTCAGCTTCATCCACGAAGTTACATATCATCAGTGGTTGGCAAATGTAGTAATGGTGAAAAAGCCCAATGGAAAATGGAGAACATGCATTGTTTTTACAAATATGAACAAAACATGCCCTAAGAATAGTTTCCCTCTTCCTTAGATAGATTAGCTAGTGGACATGATAAGCTGGCGCGAATCTTTAAGCTTCATGGTTGCATATTTGGGTTAAATTAGATAGAAATGAACCCTAAAGACAAGGTGAAAACAACTTTCATCACCAACCGAGGGCCATTGCTATAAGATCATGCCATTTTAGCTAAAGAATGTTGGGGTTACATGCCAATGGATAGTCAACTAAGTCTTTTAAAATAAGGGGTGAATATGGAGGTTTATGTCAATGACATGTTAGTAAAAAATGTTACCTTTGCTCACATCCAAAATACCTTGGAGACATCTTGACATACTTCAAAATCACTAAATAAAGCTTAACCTAAGAAAATGCATGTTCGACATGAAGGTTGGCAAATTCCTTAGGTTCATGGTTAACAACAAAGGTATTAAGGCCAAACCCCAACAAGATCAATGCCATCTCGGAGATGAAATCATCAAGGACTTTGAAAGAGGTGCAAAGGTTAACCAAGTGCATTGTTGCTCTAAATCAATTTGGAATGAGCCAATGGAAGGCCACTCCAAGAGTTCATGGAATATCTAACCTATGCTCCCTTGCTTTCCAAATCTACCAATAGAGAAGTACTCTACATGTACATCTCTGTATCAATAACTGCATGAGTTTATCCCTAAAGAGAAAACTGGGTTGGGGGGGGGGGGGGGACGAAAACCTATGTATTACGTCAGCAAGTTTCTTTTAGATCCCAAACTAGATACTTAGTGATGGAGAAATGCGCTCTAACCCTCCTAACATTTGCTTGAAAGTTATAGCTTTATTTCAATGTGCATACTATTAGCGTATTGATATAACAGCTTATTCAACAAATATTATAATTTCTTGAGATCTCAGGAACACTATCTAAGTGGGCAATTAAAGGAGTTTGACATTGAATATAAACTTAGAATAGGAATCAAAGGCCAAGCCATTGCAGACTTTGTGAAAGAGTTCATCTCAAGAGAAGAAGAGGGGAAGGCTTGAGGAATGATGGGAGCTTGGTGCTTGTTTGTGGATGGATCCTCCTACAAGCAAGGATGTGAGGTAGGGATTGTGCTCATATAACTAAAGGGGCAAAAGTATTCGACAACAGTGCACTTCAACTTCATGGCATCGAACAATGAGGTAGAGTGCCAATCTTTGTTGGCAAGACTACACATTGCCCTAGTCTAGGGATACAAATGATTCACGTTAATTTTGATTCCCTAATGATCATTAGCTATATCAGCTCTAAATAACAAAACCAAAACCAAATATAGATGCATGTAGGCCTGCCTTGAAGAGGTGCAAAAGCAATTTAACTCTTTCATAGAATTTAAAGCCAATGAAATTTCTTATACATGGAACACACCAAAAAATGCATTATCCAATTTAGCACCTACGGCAAGATAGGAGTTGGTAGGGCATGTGCCTATGGAACAGTTACCACATTGCAACATTAAGGAAAAATAGCAGATAATGGAAATCCAATATGAGCCAACATGGATGGATCCCATTTATAACTACTTCAAACTAGAAAAAATCTCTAGTGATTGAATGAAGGCACACAAGATACAACAAGTTGCGAGTTATGTGCTTATTGAAGATGAGCTCTGCAGAGATGATACAACTTTTCATACATAAAGTGCATATTGGAAGAGCAAACTAAGCGCACATAGAAGAAATCCATTCTGAAACATGCGGGATTCATTCGAGAAGATAAACACTAACACACAATGTGCTAAGACAAGGACAATATGCATACCCTCACAAAATATGTAATAAACATAGTTAAAAGGTGTGAAAATTGTCAAAGGAATGCCAACATTATCTATGTACCTTTAAATAGCCTAAGTCCCATTCCTGCCTATGGCCTTTTACTTATTGGAGGAGGAGAAGGAGGAAGGAAGGGGGTGGGGGTACTAAATGGGCAAAGGCCAAGTCAAATTTCTCATATTTATCGTAGATTATTATACTAAATAGGCAAAAGCAAAACCCTTGGCGCAAAAAACCAAGCAAAGGACCACAAAGTTCATATGTCAGTCGATTGTCTATTGGTTTGGGGTGCTCTAAACCATTATTTCAAACGATGGGAAATTTCTTGATAGTGCAAAGTTCAAAAATTTATAGTCGAAATTATGATGTTTCTTCTCTACGCTAACCCACCCATGAGCAAATGGTTTGGTGGAAGTTTTCAACAAGATCATTAAACACATATTTAAGGCAAAGATAGAAGCAACAAAAGGCGTTTAGGCTGAAGAACAACTATAAGTGTTCTGGTCATACTGGGCCACAATCGGAATGGCATTAACTTTAGCCTTGGAAATGGAAGTAGTAATCCCTATGCATATTACAGTCCCAGCACTTCGAACTGCATGCTTCAACATGGAGTAAAACAAAGAAGGACAACAAACGTATCTTGATTTGTTGGAGGAAAGGAGAAAAGATTCACAAGAACACTAGACAATCTATCAAAGGAGAATAAAAAAACATTATTACTCAAAGGTTAAACCATAAATTTATTAAATATGAGACTTATACTTTGAATAGTGATGTTAAACACAAAAGAGCTAGGAATGGTAGTCCTTAGCCAAAATTAGGAAGGACCATACTGAGTTGTGGCAACACCTACATGTAGAATATATAAATTAGAAGATTTGAACGGAAGAAGACTTGAAAAACCATGGAATGCAGAGCACCTCAAGGTTTACTATCAATAAAGTCTTAATAGAACATATGTAGTCGAACGTCTTTTTTCCATTTCAATAAGAGTACCTCTTGCTTTGTCAACATATTGTAAACCTATTGACATTGCTTATAAAATTATTGTACCTTAAGGTCTGAGTAGAGACATTTACTCAAATTATTGCCAAGAAGAAGGTCTTAAGAAGACCTAGAGTACCCTTGGGTCAAGGCAAAGACATGTGCTTAAATTATCACTAGGAAAGAGGTCTCAAGAAGACATAGAGTGTTGTGGGTCCAAGCAGAGACATTGATCAAATTATCACTAGGAAGAAGGTTTCAGGAAGATATAGAGCACCTTAGGGTTTGATTAAAGACTTCTATTTGGATTACTGTAAGGAAGGAGACCAACGAAGAACTGGAGGAATTCTACAAAAATTTTCTATGTCAATAGTTTCTACTTTGACAAAGATGTGGAATAATTCTATTAAAATTTTTTAAATCTATAGTTCCTACTCGAACCTAATTATTGTACGAAGATTTTCTAAGCCTATGACTCTTGATCGGATATGGTCCAAAATGGGTTACAAATGATGGAAATGTGGCTGGTTGACAACCTATGCTTAGTTAGTGACTGCATTTTCCAAGTAGAATCCATATCTAAATGTCTCTAGTCTATGGGATCTACTTAAGAGTAATCTCGACCTACCGAGTACAGGAAAGTGCTCAAATGATTCATACACAAAGAATAACAAACACAATAAAGAAGAAAAAGATAATTTTTCGTTAATGAAAAGAAAGTTAGTACATATATTTACCAAAAAAAAGAGGAAAAAGATGAAAAATAATAATAAAAAGCAAAGACAAAGAAAAGAAGAAAGAGGAAGAAGATAAGAAGGCCAAAATAATGCCCTGTGAAACTGTGAAAAGAGGGCTTAACTTTTGTCCTCCACCTTAGAACCCATGATAGTTGCCTCCACCTCAAATGTTCATTGACTAGCAGCCCTGCCTTCAAATATAAATCTCTCCACTGTAGCTACAAAAGCTTCAACATTGAACTGCTTAGTAGCATCCTCTGGAGCTTCTTTTCTCAGCCTCTTGGATATGAACTCATCAAAACCTAAGAGATCTATGGAGCCTTAGAAGTAATCATTAAATTCCATGTGAAACTTAACTTGTCCCTCGTCCAACGCATTTGCAAGGAGCTCTTGAAACTCCTTGGAGGCCTTAAAATTGTCCATGATGATACATGTAGCGTCCTTGTTCTGACGTTCAAGTTTTTTGACCTTTTGAACCAAAGAAGTGTTCTTCTCCCCTAGACAAGCAATTTCAGGTCGTAACGTCTCATGCCCTTCTGTCTTGAGGTGCATTTGTTGAACCTATTTTGCATATTTTGCCTTGAAGTAGTTCTTCTTAGAGATCACCACGGGAATGCATTACTCAAACTTAAATTGCTAAAGGAACACCTAGTAGGTAGCCTATAAGAAATGGTGTAATAACTGATTAGAATACTACAAGATATACGCACAAGTTCATGAAAGGAAGAAGGAAAAACCTACTTCCATGAGCTTTATAAAGGCACCATGGCCATTCTCTAGGTTGGGGCCCTCCTTGCCCTGGCTACCTTAAAAATAGGTAAAGAAACATGAAAGCCACTAAAACATAGGTGCCTATCAAAACTCACAATGTATGGAGCCTTATCTTCTTTGCATGATAAAGGCCTAGAGATGCAGGACTTGAAGGAAGTGGAGCAAACCTAAATGATCTTGCTCAGATCGGCCTAATTACCCCTCTAGGCCTGAATTGAAGGGTTATCCTAAGTGGCTACAAATTGTAATATATATAAAATCAAAATCGCAACAAGAAAAAGAGAAGAGAAAATGAGAAAGAAGATTAAAGGGTCAATCATGGGCTTCTTGATGCGTAGTAACCAAACAATGATAGGAGCCTTGCCTCCTTAGCCCATCACCCCTAAAGAAAAAACTAGTTATCTTTTCAATCCTTACTTGTGATGGGGTTGTTCGTTACAAGAGGAGTCCAACCAAAAGGATAAGCTTACCTCCACATAGTACCATCTTTTGAGCATTTGATGGAGTTGAAGGTTGTAAGTGAGGTTGAAGTCGTCAAAGGTGAAAAAGAAGGCCACCCCCACTTCACCATATATACAACCATACCTTTGTTATAGCCTCTAGGCATTGTGATTCAACTGATCAAGGGCCAACTTTATCATCCCTAAAACCTTAATAGATGGCTTAAGGATTGGGCAACTATAGACCATACTTAAAGGTTTGAGCATAAATCGCAATCATACCTTAGGTGGGTGGCTCGACCTTTGACCCCTCTTAAGGACAAAAAGTTCCAAATGTTAAGACGTGTAAGAAAACCCTAAGAAAATCAACCTCAGCCTAAGTAATCCTAGAGAAAAAGAGGTCGACTATAAAATTTTCATTCCTAGAATTGCTCATGCCCTCGAGCTCCTGGAGTTTTAAGTTTCATCTACAATCCTCCTCTGTTTTGCCCTCATCCCTAAGAATCATATGAGTTGGTTTGAGCAAAAGTGCTCTACTTAAGAATGGGGTGTAAAGGCTCAATATTTGTTAAGAATGGGGAAAAGTCTACCAAGGACTTTGACATCCTTCGAGGAGCTAGAGGAGTCAAAAGGACAATTTAACCTATGCCATCAATAGGAGGTGGACCAAACCTACTCTACTCCCCCACCTATTCATAAGGTACCTAACCAAATCAAGAAGTTATACACCAAGTCTTGTGTTTAGACTTTAACTCCTCAAAAGACTAAAAACCATCGATGAACCCAAACTTAGACATGCTAAAAAACAAAAATATATGCAAAAGAGGTAGAAGGTAACCAAGATGTAACATTCTAAGCCAAAGGGAATTCGACATGGAAAAGTCTAAGCACTCTAATTATTAAGACCCCTTCCTTAAGCCAAAAGGCAGCCCGATTGACATAGTGGCCTGAATAACTCACTCACCATGTTAAGTTCGCCCAAGCACTGTTAAGTCTCTCTAATTTCATACAACAAACGATATTAGAATAACTAAAGGACTCAAGGCGAAAGTAAACAAACATACGGAGAGTGATCGTTATGTTACATAATTGTCATGTCCAAAATACACAGTTGACCCACATAAATATACATATACAAAAAGAATGATCGACCTCTAAACAAAAAACCAAGAAAAGGGAATAGAGAACGTCAGGGAGCTAGGCGATCACCATGCCCTTCCCTTTATCATCCATCGAAGAACCTGAATATTAGTAGAGTAGTGAACCTAAAATCAACGTGGCTCAGTGAATAGTAAGACCAGCATGTCAACCATAACCCACATTCCAAATCAGTGTATGTATGCATGAGCAGTAAAAAAAAATATAATATTTGAATGCATGACATAGTATAAAGCAGTTATGAATAGTGAAACAATTTCAGAAAGCATCTCAAATACATGCTAGTTAAAAACTGTATCCAAGCTAGAGTTAAATTAGCAAACCCAACCTATAGTCATCACTCAAGCGAGTCTTGAGTCAAGCGTACTGGCCACTCGAGCGGGTTGTGAGCTAGGCATACCCATCGAATACCCTAACCTCGACGCTCGGCCCTCAAGTGTCGTGACTCGAGCGAGTTCTGAGGCTAGGCACACTGATCATGTGCCCTAACCCAGATGCTCAAGCCTCAAGTCTAATCCCAATCATATCATGTACCCAGATCTCGACGCTCGGCCCTCGAGCCTATAGTCTCATTATCCGTATACATCTGCATTTTCTTCAAATCATTCAAATATATCTCAACCTCATGAAACCATTTAAAAGATGTCATTTCGCACAAGTTTCATGCGAGGAATACAGTCATAGAAAACACTTGAATCAAACTACTTACCTTGGCTCTCGTGCACCGATGTCCCGTCAACACAACCAACCCGTCCCTTAGTGCTCACTCGAGTCTGCATTATTTAAAGGCAATTTCAGTTCTTTATAGAATGTGGCTTAATTTCCTACTCGACTATCCCTAGTCGGTCCCGACCAACCCAAATCTGATTCGGGCAAATCCGGTCAATTGGTCAAACTTGGTCAACATGATCAATTTTGGTTATCCTTGGCCAATTTGGGTTCAGTTGGGTCAACTTATGTCAAAATTGGGCCAATTATGCAAAAATCCTCAAATTTCAACACTTAGCCCAAACACATGCATTTGCCTTCTTTGCACAGTGAATTTGTCAATTTTTTTTGCAACTAATCCGTAAATTAGATTTGCACGAAACTTTCTAGATTTCATCTGCACTACCTAAACCTTCACCATATTTTTAGATTCTAATTTTTGGACACTATTTACTAAGGTTTCTAAGTGTATTAACAGGGACTATGAAATCTCGTACCTCATGTGATAGACAGTCAAATGGTGCATCAATTGACCACCTTACCAAGTTTAGATTGGGCTAAAATTTGGCACACACAATCTTGACATGTCCAGTGACCTCTCCAAATAATTTTAGCTCAAAATACCTACATTTGGTCAATCAACGAATCTCCTACGTTTCTATCAATTAACAGATTATTCAAAACTTCAATTTCCTATGATTTTTCAAGTGCCTATGCATATCTATTACCCTACTGATTTGAGGCCTTATCATACATATTTTATATAACTTAGATTCTAGAATATTGGAGTTTAAATCTCATCTCAAAACAGTAAGAAATCATGGCCATAAGCATTTTTTAAATCCACCCTACAACTTAACACATATCAACAGCTTTAAAAATATTTTTTAAGTAACAAAAATCTGCATGTAAGTAGGTATCTTGGCATGAACATAAACTTGTGCATACAGAGACTTAGGGGTTGGGGTTTATACCTTCTTGTAGCCTCTGGTGAGAGGTTTAAAATGCCTTGGATTTCAGTCCAAACGGACGTCCTTAGCCTCTTCAAATGATGCCTCAAAAACACTTCCTATAACTATTTCCTATTGAAACTGTTGAAACAGTGAGCAAACAATCAACTTTAAGGCTCTATAAAACATGTTTAAGATCTCAGTTTCCAATTTCTATCACTTGGAGATCAAAATACACATAACAAGGAAGAAAATGAGTGGTTTGACCTCACGAAGGATCACGGATGAGCTGGGAATCACTCCACTAAAGATCAAATCAACACAGTTTTTCTGTAGGTTTTTGGTACAACAGTGTCCACTAGAACCTTTTTGTGGTCGTTTTCCTCTTTAGTGGTTGTGCATTTTGACAAAGGGCTTGGGGGTTTAGAAACATTTCCTCACTAGTGGTTGTGCATTTCCTCTCTAATCTTGTTCCTACGGTGTTTAGAAACATTTTTCAGCAACTTCTATTCTTGGATTAGAAACTTCTAATCTTGTTCCTAGGGTGTTTAGAAACATTTTTTAGCAACTTTTATTCTTAAATTAGAAACTTCTAATTTGGATTATTTGGGATGTTTTTGGTGTGTAGAGCATTGTGTATATGATCACATCATGGGGCACATAAAATCTTTCATTCATGGTTTCTTAATACTAAGTGGGACATCTCATAGCGGTGGCATACCTGATTATTTTAATGGCACATGGGATCATTCTACATGAACTCCAATAAAGGAACATCCCATGAGAGGGGCATTATGCTAATTATTAGAGTTGCGCCAACCTATAATAGCAAAAGATATTTTCTTAAGAGAAAAAAAAATGAAACCACATAGGGTGGTTTACTTTTATGGCTTACTTTATATTGATGCCTCCAAGCTTAATTATCCAAGTTAAGATTGACCAAACTTAAAGACTTTGTACATCTTGTATCATGTGGGACATGTTATAATTAGCTTCAGTATCTTATTAGAATTAGTAAAAATGCAAGTACATCATAATTGGATTACCAAGACTTGTAAAACTAATTGCCTCTTATCATAATCGAATTAGTAAAAATGCGAATACATCAGCGTTAAGCCTCAGCCCAAGAGTTAGGATTCCTAGGGTCCCTTTTGGTGTTCAGGTGTTGGTCCATGTTCATGCTACCACAGTGTATCGAGTGTGTTGAGTGTGTTGTTTATTTCTGTATTATTTCCATTGAAAAAATCTGAAAAAATGATTATAGTCCCACATCGGCCCTATGTGTGTTAAAATGCGAGTATATCAACGTTAAGCTCAACCCAATAGTTAGGATTCCTAGGGTTTGTTTTGGTGTTTGGTGTTGGTCCATGTTTATGCTAGCACAATGTGTTGAGTGTGTTGTTTATTTCTGTATTGTTTCCATTGAAAAAATATGAAAAAAATGATTATAGTCCTACATCGGCCCTATGTGTGTTAAAATGCGAGTACATCAGCATTAAGTCTCAGCCCCAAAGTTAAGATTCATTGGGTCCCTTTTGGTGTTCGAGTATTGGTCCTTGTTTGTGTCGTCATAGTGTGTCGAGTGTGTTGAGTATGTTGTTTATTTCTGTATTGTTTCCATTGAAAAATTAGTAAAGTATTACAGATTTGTGATGACAATAGATCTTCTATTTTTCACATTTGACACATAATTTTCCCAATCTTGCTTGGCAAACCATGCTAGATTTAGTCTTCTCTATTGAAGTACTAGGACACAAACAGTTCGAAGGAAAGTATATAGACAGCTTGAGCTACCAACCAAAGTAGGATGTTGGCGAAGTTGCAGTTGTTTCAACCTAACCTAGTTTGTTATCATCCAGCTCGATAGGTGTAACTTCTCAGCAAGTGGAGCTATTAACATGCCATTACCTGATCTTTTACTTGCATCTAGTGTGTGTTTTGGTTATATTCAATAAAACATGGCTTAATTAAGTTAAGGTTGATCAAACTTCACTTCTATAAAAAATTTAATATCTTATGACATGTGAGCAAATGAAAATGGCTTTAAAATCATATGGAAGAGCATATTTGCCTTTTAACAAGACTTGTACACTCAATTTATTTCTAGATTTATCACCTTGGATCTTGTCTTGTCCACATCTAAAACTTGGCAATTCCCCAATCTTGCTTGATATTCTAACTTGGATTTGGTCTTCTCTATGACGTTACTAGCATACCAACTATTGGATGGGAAATATACAACCATCCTTGCTTAGGATGTCGTCTACGTGGAGCTGCTGTCATGTCACTACTTGATCATCTATTTGCATCTGATGTGAATTTTGGAAGCACTTAGGTAAAATATGGTTCAAAGACAAGCATTAATCCATATCCATCCTTGCGAAAGCATGTGGTAAGTTTTTTTTTT
>JAJIYU010006182.1:0-21011 GCA_030144865.1 Tinospora cordifolia | reverse complement strand
TATATATATATACCACACATGCATATTTCTATTTTCTAAATTTCTCAAAAAAATATTTTACTTAATTTTTGTTTATTGACATTCGTACAAAATTCTTGGGTATTACATTCTACCCCCCTTAAAAGGAATTTTGTCCCCAAAACTTTTCCACTTGGCTACTCGAGTGTCGTTTGGTTTAGCTTTTCTAGTGAAAAGGTCTGGGTACTTATTCTGTATTTCACTTTTCAATTTCCAAGTAGCCTCTTCTACCCTATGGTGTTTCCAGAGAACTTTGACTAAGGGAATGTCTTTCATTCTCAGTTTCTGCACCTTGTGATCGAGAATCCTAACTACAGTTTCTTCGTACGTGGTAATTTTGGATGTCCACCTCTTCCCAATGGATTACGTGGGAGGGATTAGGTTCGTACTTCTTTAGCATTGACACGTGGAACACCTTGTGTACTGAGGACATTCGATTTGGAAGATCTAACTCGTATGCGCATTCGCCAATCTTCTTGAGTATTCGAAGGATCCAATGAATCTAGGTGCTAGTTTTCTTTTGATTCCAAGTTATTTAATTTCCTTCTAAGGACTGATCTTCGAAAACACCTTATCGCTTAATTGGAATTCTAGAGGCCTTCTTCTTCTATTAGAGTAATTCTTCTGTTTACTTTGTCCAGTGGCCAATCTTTTTTGAATTTGTTTCACCTAATTGTTTATTTCCTCCATGAGATCTGGCCCAGTAAGAACATGGTCCTCAAGTTCCGCCCAACAAGTTTTTGATTTGTAGGGCTTCCCATAGAGCTTCGTACGGAGCCACCTTTATACTTGCCTGATAATTGTTGTCATAGGCAAACTCTGCTAGGTGTATGTACTTACTCCAATTCCCTTTGAAGTCAAGGATGCAAGACTTCAACATGTCTTTTAGCGTCTGGATAACTTCTCAGACTGCCCATCTGTCTGAGGGTGACAAGTCATACTCATGGTGAGTTTGGTGCCTAGTTCCTTTTGTAGACTCTTCCAAAATTGTAAGGTGAAACGAGAGTCTCAATCTGACACTATTGTTTTAGGTATCCCATGAAGGCTTACTATCTCCTTCACATAGAGTTCACCAATTTTACTAACTTGGTCTGTGGATCTAATGGGCAAGAAGTGTGGCACCTTAATAAGACAATCCACAATAGCCCAGATAGTATCCTCCCCTTTTTAATTCTTGGGTAACCTGCTAACAAAATCCATGGCAATGTTATCTCACTTCTATTCTAAGATCGGAAGTGGTTGTAACATTCTAGAGGGCTTTCGATGCTTTGCCTTTACTTGATGACAGGTTAGGCACTTAGAGACATACTTGGCTAAGTCTCTCTTCATTCCCCTCCACCAATAAATCTTTTGGAGGTTTCGATCCATCTTATCTCATCCTAGATGCATAGTGTACTTTGTTTGATGGGCTTCGTCTGGAATTGTTTGTCTACTCTACCCATTCTGAGGTATGCAAATTCTATCCCGAGTCTTAGGATATTTTCGGCATCCATCTAGAAGTTAGTATGCTTACAGTATTCATATCTTTCTATCAGTCTTCTGAGCTACGCCTTTATTCTTCCCTGATCAAATGCAGAAGATTTAGCTGGCATGTTGTAAAGATAGGTTCGTTTGTCATTGAAGGTCACACCCAGTCTAAAGTCCTCGATTAGTTGGTACATCTGGCCCTTTTTCTCCTCCTGCTTGCTAAATTTTCTACTTAGGGCATGTGCTATCACATTGGCTTTTCCTAGATGGTAATGTAGCTAGAAGTCATAGTCTTTGCAGAATTCCATCCACCTATTGCCTGAGGTTTAATTCCTTTTGGCTATAGATGTATTTCAAACTTTTGTGATCTGAAAATAGGTTGAACCTCTCACCATATAGGTAATGCCTCCATATCTTCAGGGCAAACACTATGGCTGCTAGTTCTAAGTCATATGTTGGGTAGTTTCGCTCATGGATCTTTAGTGTCACGAAGCATAAGCAACAACCTTTCCTTCTTACATTAAGACTGCACTCAATCCATTCTGTGAAGCAGCTGTGTACAGAACATATGTGAACTTAACTTCTTTTCTAGTTAGTCTAGTCATGGGTTCTTCTAATTTGGAGAAGTCTTGTATGAATCTTCTGTAGTATCTAGCTAGGCCCAAGAAGCTCCTGATCTCTGTGATTGTCTTAGGTTGTTTCCAATCTATGATACCCTCTACCTTTTTAGGATTTGTGGAGATACCTTTTGTTGACATTACATGACCAAGAAATTTGACCGCCTTTATCCAAAATTCACACTTGCTATACTTGGCATATAGCTGGTGTCTTTTGAATGTTTCCAACATGATCCTCAAGTATTCTAGGTGTTCCTTTTTTGACTTGGAGTATATTAGGATGTCGTCAACAAAGACAATGACTAACCAATCAAGGTATTGCCTAAATACTCGATCACCAAGTCCATGAATGCTACCGGGGCATTGGTTAAACCAAAGGACTTCACCATAAACTCAAAGTGTCCATATCAGGTTCTAAAGGCATCTTGTGAATGTCTGATTCACAGATCCTCAACTAATGATACATTGACCTAAGATCAATTTTTGAAAAATGAGTGACTCCTCTCAATTGATCCAAAAGGTAGTTTATCCTGGGAAAGAGATACTTGTTCTTTACCATTGCTTGATTCAGCTTTTGATAGTTGACGTAGAGTCTCATAGATCTATCCTTCTTTTTCACCAACAACACTGAAGCTCCTCAAGGTGATTCACTTGGTCTTATGAATCTTTTCTCCTGGAGCTCGTCTAGTTGAGCCTCCAACTTAATTAGTTCCACTGGTGCCATAAGTTATGGAGGTATAGCTATGAGATTGGTTCCACGGTAGAGTTCAATTTGGAACTCTACGTCTCTAGTTGGTGGTAGTCCAAGTAAATCATCAAGGAACACATCTTTGTAGTTTCAAACTACTTCTAGGCTCTAGATCTCTTTTTTTTTCCTTCAAAGTCTTCTTCTAAGAGTTTCTTGAGGTCATCCTTCTACATTAAGCAGTTTGACATGACCATCATTAGGCTCCTAGGTAATCTATGAATATCATGATTGACTCTAAAGGCTTATCTTGAGGGCAACGTTTTTGTCACTCTTCTCTTGGGACAATTGATTTGTGCCTGATACTGGTCTAACCAATCCATACCCAATATCACATCATACCCGTAAAATGGAAGTACTCGGAGATCGGCTAAAATCAATTTATCCCCAAATCTAAGATCATATGTACATATTCTTTTTACAATGATAGTAGCTCCCATGGGTGTGGATACATTCAAATTTACAAGCAAGGTCTTTGTTACTAGTTACAACCTATTAGCCAGTTCTTCTGAAACAAAGGATTTCGTAGCACTTGAATCAAACAACAATTTCACAACAACATTAAATAACAGGAATGTACCTTCCACTGTGGGGACATGTTCCTCAGTAATTGCGAACACTCTAGCCTGATTCTGCCCATGGCCCTGGTGTTGGTTCTGCCCCTGGTTATTGTTTGGTCGGGGTTGTTGCTGTTGAGGACGTCCATTCTGTCTTCCCCTTTGGTGTTGTTGCTGTTGGGGAGCCTGGATTTTGGCAGGATAGAACATCGCCAGGTGCCCCAACTAGTTGCAATAATAACACAACCCTTGTTGTCTTGCTTACTCTTTTCATTTGTCTTTGTTTAGTCTTATTTGTTGCAGGGCCTCGAGTACCCTATTTCCACCATTTTGTTAGTGGGTGTTTTGCCTCTTCTAAGATCCTTAATGGTCTTTGCCATTTTCTAGCCTATTATTCTTGTTCCTTAACTTTTGCTCGAAGTTTAGCTCATATTCTAAGGTCAACGCTTTCTCTACGGCTTCTTTCTATGTCTTCGGACCTACTGTTCTTATTAGCTTTCGAATCTCAATCTTGAGACCGTGAGTGAAGCAGTTGACCTTCATCTTCTCTTCCCTAATTGGTTTAGGTGAAAACTTGGCCAATTCAGTAAATTTAGCCTCATATTCAGCCACCGTCATATCATTATGGTTCAACCTAATGAAGACATTTTGCATCTTCGTTAGTGTTGCTTCAGGGAAGAACTTCTCGTAAAATATCTCCCTAAACTCTTCCCAATTCATTCCTTTGACGTTGGTGTTCGAGTCTGCCTTTAATATCCACAACTAGCTTCTAGCTGGTCCCTTAAATTGATGGGTAACCAACGCCACCTTACTCGGACTCGTTACTTTTAATACATCCAGGTGTTCCTCCATCTCCTAGTACCAATGATCAGCTATTAAGCAGTCAGCAGTACCATCAAACTATGATGGTTGGAGTTTCTTTAACTCCAGCAACATTTTTCTATGCTCACTATCTTCAACATCCTCTTCTACCCCCTAACGAGCTATGACTTCGGGCACTGGTACTGGCCCTAGCTGTTGCACGGGAACAGGTTCCTGTACTTGTGGCTGTGATGCCACATGAGGTGTCATCTGAGGTAGTGTCCTCATGATTTGTTCCATCACCCTTCTTGTGACCTTTGTCAGCGTATTCTCCATCTAGGTCTCAGCCACGTTATTGAGTACTTCCTGCCCTCAAGAATCAATCTCATCAAACATGGTAGCTCTAGTAGCGTATCTTTTAAGTTCGGCCATTATCTACAAAACAAGTCGGTTTAGTACTCATTTTCGCGATTTTCATTTCGTTCGCACTTTCATGACTCTAGGTTCTTCATTTCTTCAGTGGCCTATTGGTTTATTCTTCTAAGTTCTACAATCCTTGGTTACAGGATTTGGTTTTATATATGCATATTTAGGAAATAAATAACTATGCATTTAATCATTCAATCACTTTAGCATAGCAAAATTCTAGGCTTTCGTTTATGCCTCTGGGTCCAAATGTCCCATACCACATTTGTTCATTGACTTCTGTCAGAGGTTTTACTATACCTAATCAATTTCACAAATGTTTTGATTTCTAAGGATTCCCAAGCCCCACTATACTTGACCATCCCATACTAGCCAACCATAGGAAAACTAGTTCATCTAAAGCCATCGATCATTCACCAAACATGGTCTACCATTCCCTGGGTCCAGGATTCCTCTATATCCCTGAATTCCTATACATCTAATATCACATAGAAACCAATGATATAGGATCTTCTAGATCTCATTACCTGACCAAATAAGCGTTCGTTTATCACACATTTCTAGTCTTGACCTTATGTTCTAAAAGTTTATTCATGATCCACTGTGCTACCCTTGACAACACCCAAGTCTCTACCTAAGGTCTCTTCCCTGAACCTAGGGTCTCAAATCCTGGTTGAAAGGTTCTTTTGTCGAACCAACAACCTTTATTTACTCCTGATACCACCTTTGGCTTCTACTATAAACTATAGTAAGTTCCTTGCCCTTAATTCCACCTCATAATTTTTTCTTTCATAGAAAATAAGTGTGTTATTTAACTCTGACTACTCATATAAGCTAGTGGGACAACCTCTAGATTGGATGGCGAGACTGAAGTCTATTTAGCAACTGTGGTTTCTAGAATGGGAAAACTCATCTGCCTTTCAATGTTTAGCTTTACTCGAGACAAGCTTACTCACTATCAACTCAACTCGTAATCTTTGTATCTAAACAGAACAGTTGAAAAACATATATTTCTTTTGAAAAATAATTTTTTGAAAGAATTTCAGTTTCCAAAATAGGAGGTAGGGCTTTCTAAATTAATTCAAATCAAAGGTTTTATTTAGCCTAGGTTATGATACCACCTTTGTAATACATTACCTCTCAAACTCAGGCCTACGTCATCCAATAGTATTTTTCTTCAATATTTTTGGGCTGCCTGGTAAACTCCTTGTGTACATTAATCTATGTACAATATAATTCATGAAAGTTGATAACACAATACCATAAAATAAATCCTTTATCATTTATTTATTCAAAAATTCAAAGGTAACAATTCAACCTTTAGTACAATGAAATAAAATGATTTAGGCCAACATGCCCTACAATTAAATAAAATTCCTAAGAAAATGACTTAAACAACTCTCAGATAGCCTTAACATTTAATTTCCTAAAATGTTAAAATAGGGATGAGCTAAAAAGCCCAGTGGATCATCCCAAATATTTAAATTTATAATTTTGACAAAATAACATATGCATAGCAACCAATTTTTAAAAATTAAATGATTCAAGCAGTAAATTATTTTGGTTGTCCTTAAAGATCGAAAGGATACACCCCAACATTCTAATCCCTAGGGAAGGAGCTACTATACTGAACTCAAACTCACAGAGTTGAGGTAGGATCAACTTCGAACCCTCTATTACCTCACAACCCTTGATTGGAATGCTCACGAGAAACATCAACCCCTGTGTCGGTACGTGATTAAGATCTTTATTTAATCTTATATTAAATGTAAGAACATGACATTTAAATAATTCAACAGAATTTGAACATACAGGCATGGTAAAATTACATTACAGATCATGCATCATTATAAACCTAAGCATGCATATTCTATATAACATGTATATAAGATCAAAGTGAAACACCCAAGCAAGCTTTATTTGAATGAAAATAATAAAATAAAAAGTGAAAATCATTTCAACTCAAACTTGCTTCCTTCTGAATTCCTTCTGAACCTTTATCAAAACTTTTCTCTTACTTGCACTAGATTTGTGCAACACTTTGTTGCTATCGTCCTGCTAGCTGTTTAGAATAGCTTAAGAAAGAAGAAAAATACTAGGTGCCAAGAAGGAGGCAAAGAGAAAGTAAGAGGGGTCTTATCAGCTCTTGCTCTAGGATGAAAGAAATGAGAGGGGGAAAGAGGTTTATATAGAGTCTCTAAGGGTCTGATTAATAATTGTTTTTAGGCATTTTCGAATACAAAACTTTTCTTATTTCTCAATATTTGTGCCTCAATGGTTAGGGTTTGAGAAACTAGGGTTTTAGGGTCTTTTAGATTTTTTGTAATTTTTTCAACTTTTTTTTTCAATTTTTTCATCAATTTTCTATATTTTTCTTTTTTTTCTCGCGAATTCCTTTTTTACTTTATATATATATAGATACATACTTCTATTTTCTTCTAAATTTGTAAAAATGAAATATTTTATTTAATTTTTGTTTATTGAAATTCGTACAAAATTCTTGAGTGTTACAAATAACCGACTTCTTCTCAATATTCTATATAATATATCAAATAGGAAATTTTATCATTTCCTATGTTACCCATTTTTTTCCATGTGAAACATTTCATAACATTATCCAACACTATATATTTCCAAAAATCCTAATTTTGATGTCACTAGGTCTAGAATTTCATCCTCGACATTTTTGTACCGCTTAATTAAAATTTCATTATCAATACATATAATCCTATGTGTCAGCTTTCAATCACAAAAATTAAACCTTATTTTTGGGTCACATTATAGACTATCACGTTTACTAAAAATTACATTAGAAAAATTGTAATTTATAAATTTTATATTTATTAGCGGCCCAATGGTTCATTGCAACCATTGATAGTACCAGAGTGGAAATGGGAACACATTACTATGGAATTTTTGGTAGGATTACCCCAAACCCAATAAAGGCATGATGTTATATGGGTTGTGTTTGATCGATTGAGAAAATCTGCGTATTTTCTCCTGATGTGTAGTATGTATTTGATCGATAGGTTAGTCGACTCTATATTTGAGAGATTGTCAGATTACATAGGGTACCTGTGTCCATTGTTTCAAAGAGAGATGCTAGGTTCACGTCTCGCTTGTCACAGAGCTTGCAGACGCAACTAGGAAGAAGGGTGAACTTGAGCACAACTTTCCATCCACATACAAACAAGCAGTCTAAGAGAGTGATTCAAGTCTTGGAAGACGTGTTCCGTGCATGTGTTCTTGATTTTGGGCATAGCTGGGAGGATCATGTGGCATTATGTGAATTTGCTTATAATAATAGCTATGAATCAAGTATTAGTATGGCATCATTTGAGGCATTGTATGGCCGACCATACAGATCTCCTGCTTGTTGGGCCGAGATCAAGGTCAGAGCTATTTTATGCCCTAATTTTGTACAAGAACAGAGTGAGAAGATTAATCGAGTTCATAAAAATATGAAGGTTGTTCAGTACAAACAGAAGAGTTACGTTGATAATAGTAGAAAAGTCATTGAGTTTGTCGTTGGTGATCATGTACTTATCCATATTTCACCTCAATAAGGGCAGACATGATTTTCTATTACAGGGAAGCTCACCCCAAGGTTTTTAGACCTTTTGAGATCCTCGAGAGGGTAGGTAGTGTTGCATATCGGTTGGCATTGCCACCTCAATTGGCAAAGGTACATAACATTTTCCACATATCTATGTTACGTAAGTATTACCCCAAACCCTCGCATGTTATCGATTTGAGAGATATAGGTTGCGAGAGGGCTGCACATTTTTGAGGCATTGGTAGTTATTATCAATTGGACCATAAAGAAACTGCGTGGCAAGGGATACCAATGATTCGTGTATGTTGGCAATTCCATGGTGCTAAGTAGGACGCTTGGGAACGAGAGGACTTTATGTTTAGTTAGTTCCTTGAGTTCATAAGTGTCACCTCTTGAGACTGTGTTGTACTATGTAAAATTTCAAGGTCGAGATCTCTTTTAAGAGGGAGAGGCTATAACGATTCATATTCTTGGACATTAATTTGACGGGTTCGATATGTATTTTCATATATGAATTGATGAATTGTGAATCAAAATATAAAATATTATGACATTTGTATAATTTTCTAAATTATAAATGTGAGAAAAAATTAATTAATGTGTGTTGTAGTAATAGAATGAATTGTAACAGAATTATTCTATTAAAATGAATTATAAGAGAATAATGTGTATTGTAGTAATAATAAAAAGAAATAAAATGTGCTATTAATGAGGGATAACTATGATGAAGAAAATAATGAATGGATTAGATTTTTCTTTTGGCACATTTTGAGGATTAAATAATGATAATTAGTATTAGAATGATAATGGAGCTATTTTGGTGGGGAAAAAAAGAAAAGAAGAGATGAAGTTAAATGTGGGGAGATAGGGAGAAAGAGAGGAGCTTTATCTCTTTTTGGCATGGGACCTATCCAACTAAAATCTATATAAAGGACTCATTCTCACACTTTTCCTTCATTCTCTCATTCAATTCAAAAATTGGCAGAGAAGGAAAATCCAGAGAACAAAATAAGAAAAGAAAAAAGAAAGAAAAGAGGAAAGAAAAACTGTTTATTTCTCGAAGATCTGACATTTTGAGTAAATTATTTTTGTCTCTTTTCAATGCAAAATAGATAAGAAAGTTGTGAATTTTAGTTTTTCTAGTGTAATTTTTAGTAGAAGTGATAGTCTATTGTGTGACCCAAAAATATAGTGTGTTTTCACTTAGTGTAAAACTACATAATATGTATATCATTGTATTCATATCATCGAGTAGAATATAGATATGTAATTTATTTTTACCATTGTAAACTCTAAAAATTTATATGATAATTGAAATTTGACACATAGGAGGTATATGTATTAATGATGAGATTTTAATTGAGTGGTATTGAAATGTCAAGAATGAAATTTTTGACTTAACAACACCAAAATTAGGATGTTTGGAGATTTATTGATAGATTAAATTTGTATACAATTTGTGGAAAATTAATAGATTAATAATATATATAAGGTTATATAATGTTATATAATGTAATGATATAATATTGTATAACATTATGAAGTATTTCACATGGAAAAAATGTAACATAGGAAATAATTAATTTTTTCTATTTAATGTAATGTACAACAAAACTGTGAAGAGGTTAATTATTGTGTACTAAAAGTGAGACACATGTCAACGGTATAAACTTTTGGTATTTTGCTAGATATTAGGGGACGAGACCAACAACCGAGAGAACGTCGAAAGTCAAATTAGTTTATGAGTAGTAATTTGATTTATTTACTTAACATTTTATTCTATTTATTGTTCTTGCATAATTGGGTTCTATATGCATTGCATATTGCATTAAGATAGGACTGATCGATAGATATTCAAATGTGTTGACCTGGCCTCCGGCTGAGAAGTTTTGAGGTGCAGACATTGGATCATCATAGTTTTAAGATAAGAGTATGGATCTTCAAATATGCCGACCTGGCCTAAGGACGAGAGGTTCTAAGGTGTAGACATTGGATCGTGATAGTTTGAGATAGGGTTGATCGACGGATCTTTAGATGTGCTGACCTGGCCTAAGGATGATAGGTTCCAAGGTGCAAACATTGGATCATGATAACTCTGAGATAGGATTGGTTGACAGATCTTTAGATGTGTTGACCTAGCCTAATGATGAGAGGTTCCGAGGTGTAGACATTGGATTGTAATAGTCCTAAGATAAGAGTGGTATGTCGGTAACTCTATGGATATATTTAGAGTGGGGTATGCAACACTCTATTGGTTCGTGGGTGATGACTATACCACTTGGTCGGTGGGCTATGATCATCGATAGTATGGCATTATGGCCTAAACAATAGTCACATTCATTCAGAAACGACAATATGGCCAAAGGATCCTTAAACTAAAAGAAGGATGCCGAGTTTAAATATTGGACCCTTGGAACATGACATAATTCATTACATATTAAGCTGTTGCATTTTTTATATGTTGTTGATTGTGCGTGCTATTCTTTGTTGCATTTTTGTATGAATAATTATGGTTTTGCCTGTTGCATTGCATGTAGAATACTAGACTTAAGTATATATATCATCTTGTTATTTATTGGTATATACTTCTTATTATTCATTGGGCTCACATGGATATCGAGCTCACTACTCTTAACATTTTAGGTTTATCCGGTGTAGATAAGGGAAAAAGGCTTACTGATCACGTGATGTTTTCCAACATAGTCCACAGTTGGTTGTTTTTTTTGTTTTGTAACTTTGGTATTTTAAATCTATATGTAAAAGTTTTGAAAAATGTGAAGTTGAACTAGGCTCTATGAATGTAAATAATGTTAAAGGTTTCCGCTGTTGTTACATTATTCTGCTTACCTTTTTATTGTTGCACTCTGAATACTATAAATGATTTTATGGTGAGGCTTAAACATAGTCAACTAGTTTGACTGGAGAGTAAACTAAACTAATTATTATGCCAGTTAGGCTGCCTGTAAGTGGTTTTAGAAGGGGTCGCGACGTTTATAGGCAATGATCTAAGCAGGTAATCCTATTCAAACCCCAAGGTACTCTAAGCCTATTATGTAATACCCTAAACTCTTTGTACTCAATTAAATAAAATTTATCATTTATTCAATGAAATTTGGGTGTAAAATGAAATCGGGCTCATTTCAGGGCTAAATTTGGTAGGTTCCAAAACTCTTATTTAGTGCCCCTTAGGGACCCAAAATTACTTGAAATTAAGTAAGATGACATGAACCAACTAAGGGGACAACATGTCCAAAAATTAGAACAATTGGTCAATGTTAGGGTTTTCATTTGCCAAACGACCTTCAAGGGGTCCAAATTAGAAAGAATTGTCCTTTAGGGTGCTTCGAGGAATTGAAATGACTCGAAACAAAATGGAATGACATGCACTAACAAAATGAATGAAATATTCAAAAATTAAAACAATTGGCCAAGATTTGAATTTTCATTTGCCTAGTGACCTTAGTGGGTCATAAAATAAGGAAAGTTTTTGAAGGAAAATCACCTAGGGCCAAATTATACATTCAAATTTGCATTAGGTTCATGTGATTCCAAAACTATAGGATATAAATCATAATTCCATGTAAATAAGGAGATACTAATTTTTTTTTATTTTTGTGAACCCATGAATTCATAGCCACCCCCACTTGATTGTGTACACACGCACCCACTTAAGCCAAAATCAGCCCAACCACGTATATGTGTGTGTGCACACATGTGAGTAATCCTATTTAGATAGTTTCTTGGAACCAAGATGAGCATCTTTGACTATTATATGATGTCCCCTCAAATTTGATATTGTACACACATACTTGATGTCCAAGAAATAAGAAAATGGGAAAGTATTCCTTATGTATTTGTGTGATAAGCAAGCAAGGAAACCAAAAAGGAAAGTTGCCATGAGCACATAGGGGACGTCCCATTTGAATTGGAATATGATTTAAACCTCTTTTGTGTTCACACATAGTTAGGAAACAAGATTATACTTATATCTTTTGAATTAGAAAGTCATAGTGGTCTCACTTGCCAACCATGAGCACACTTGCCCTCTTTATGCAAACCATCCCCTTTATGTATAGAAACTTTCCCAAATTTATGTGAGCTTCCCAAGCTGCCCAAGGCTGCCCTAGGACATCCCATATGCTCTCATGAACATCTATATAAACCCCCCTTGCTCACTTTCATCTCAACTGAAAGTAAAGAGTTGACACTTCCCTCTTTGTTTGTTTTTGCCTTCTTCTTGGCACCTCTTCTCACTCTCTTTTCTTTATTGTGCGAAAAGTTCTTATTTCAATATTTTGGAGATTTGTTGAAGTAGTCTTGTTGGTGGTTTAAAGTTCTGAAAGTGGTTGATAAGGCGAATCTCTGCCAGATTCAACAAAAACTCGGATTAAGGTGGAGGGGATTTTTTAAACCTCTACTTTGCTATTTTAAATTTCTAGCATGTTCATGCTTGTTTAAATTCTGATTTTCAGCATGTCTTATTTTAGTTTCAGCATGTTTAATCATATTTTAATTTTAGGTAGCATGTTTTTATGATTTAATCACTCATGAAAGCATGTCATGCTTAGAATCCATGTTTAGGATTTAATTCAATATTTCAAGCATGCGATGTAATATCTTCATGTTTTCTTGGTTATTTAAAATTCTGATATTTACGTTTTGAATTTCTTTTATCATTATGTGATTCTTAAATGTAAGAAATTGAAGATAAGAACCACGTACTATCATAGTGACCCGTATGGGTGCTATGGGTGTTCTTAACACATGCTTGGAGTGTGTTGTTGTGGGGCGCAACTAAGGGGTACTTGGTATGTGGTATCCAATGAAAAGTGACAAAGAAATGTCTTTCCACCCTAAAGAGGGGTATCTAAATTAAGAACATCAAGGGAGTAGAACCTCTTTCAGTCTTAACGTTAACTACAACCAAAAAGTTAGTTGAATCACTTAATGCATGAAAGTATTTAAATTTGGATGTGCTATTGATTTGAAATAGTAACTTAGTTGTTTAATGAATGATCTATTGGGCTATGTGCTTACTCCTTCTTTTTATTTTTCAGGAAATTGAGTTGAATCATGAAGGCCATGGATATTAGATTATTTTTAAGTTTTGAAAGTTCTATTTTAAGGGCATGTTGCCCAAATTTTGAATTTAAGACTTCCGCTGAAATTTATTTAAGTTTTGAGAGTTATGTACTCAAGTTTTGATTTAAGAATGTAACTTTCTTTATTTTATTTGAATAAATAAAAAGTTTGAAGTATTCATTTATCTAATTATATAGCCTTATTGAATTGAAATTTAATATATTGTGATGTATCCATGAACGTTTTCAATAAGTGTTTAAATAAATAAATTGAAATACAAGCTGTGTACTTGTAAATGTAACATAGGACCCAACCCGCCTTGTGGTTGAGCTTAAACCTATTTCTACGTGGTTAGGGTGTTACATATTATGACTTTCTTCCTAGAAATTATATAAGCATGTAATCCTGCTTGAACCCCATGTTATTCTAAGTCTATTATGATTTTCTTCTCAACAATGATTAGAATAAGTAATCTTGCTTAGATCATGGGGTATGAACTAGTTAAGTTTTAGGCAATGTAATGGCATAGAAAATCAACTAAACATTAATTTGGCGAATATCAGTTATAAAGGTTCACACACGTTCCCTTTATACCTTTATTGATAGTAGACTTTAAGATGTTATGCATTCCATGATTTCTTAAGTCTTTATCCATTCAAGTCCTCCAATTCATATACTGTAACACCCACCGGGAATCCTACTGGGACTCATACCCACGTCATGGCGTGTCACTCACAAGGTATTTATGCCCCAGGTCCTTGGTTCGAATCTCCACGGAAGCGGAGGAAAACCCCAAAGGGGAGGGGACAATACTTTGTGAGTGACATGCCATGACGTGGGCCCTACGACGTGGGTATGAGTCCCGATAGGATTCCCGATGGGTGTTACAATAAAAGGCGCCTTTTTATTGTAACACCCACCGAGAATCCTACCGGGACTCATACCCACGTTGTAGGGCCCACCTCATGGCGTGTCACTCACAAGGTATTGTCCCCTGCCCTTGGGGTTTTCTTTCGCCTCTGTGGAGTTTTGAACCCATGACCTAGGGGACAAGTACATTGTTCTTGAAACATCCACTACCATTGAGCTAGTGGCTCAATGGTAGCGGATGATGAAAGAAATAAGTACTTAAGCCCTAGGTCTTAGGTTCGAATCTCCGCGGAGGCAAAAGAAAACCCTAGGGGGTAGGGGACAGTACCTTGTGAGTGACACGCCATGACGTGGGCCCTACGACGTAGGTAAGAGTCCCGGTAGGATTTTCGGTGGGTGTTACATATACCCCATGATTTAGTATTGTTACCACTCTCAATAGCTTGCCTACAATTAGGACCAAGTACTCCTAATCTTGTTTCCCTAGTGTTAAGCTTAACCTTTTTGAAGAATTAGATCTTCTATTTTAAATTTGTCATGCGTAACATTCTAGTCGGGGTAATTGGTGATTCTCTTCTAGCATGCAACAAGACGAACCTATGATTCTTCTCTCTTTTCCCCTAATAGGTCCAAATAGGTTTTATTCCCTTTCATGTTCTATTCTTTTTTGAAGTATGAGTTCCTTTTTATTAGAATTATAATCTCAATCGAGATCATTGCTTCCATACGAAATTCTAAGAAGAAAGGTGTTTAGCCAGTCACAATATTCTTGCCATGCTACATTAAGATTAGAGCACTTGTTTTAGTTCTCCACCTTATATTCCTTTCTTTGCCTCAATTTTTTTCTTCAAAATAGCTTTGCTCACCTTGTTAAGTGCCCCCACTTGTCTATTTGCTTGAGGATGGGCAGGCATTTTGTGACACCCCAACTCCCGGCATCCGTCTTTGTCTCTGTTGTGATGATCCGTCGTGGGGTCACCCGAGGAGACGGCGCGCCCCCGTTAGTTCATTCGGCGAGAGACACCGTGTCATCCATTCGTTCGTTGAGAGCCGAAGACCACGTGGCTCGATTTCCTTTCTCATTCAATCTCATGTTTCATACATTTCTTTTAAACAGGCTATGAAGTAAAAATTTAAAATATACAGCGAACATCAACATAATCGTTCCTTTCAATAGACGTGAAATTCATTAAAATGCATGAAGCGGAATTCAGTTCGTTCATAAATCCACAGTGAAATCATTTTTGACCAAGTGAAGTACTTTGCAGTGGAATAACATTTTGAATTCATTTTCAAAACATGGTGTAAAGATAAAACATGACCCAATGGGCCTAAGATCCAAAATACTCCATTTACTTGTGAAATAGTTCAAAAATAAAGAGGGCACATGCCCAGTTCAATTTAAACACCAAAAACATTATTTACAATGAAATGGTACAACGATAAACTCAAATAAAACTGAAGAAAAACTGTAACAACCTCCCAGCGAGGTCATTACCCAAAAAGATGGCCCTTGTGCTGGCCTACTCCTGCGGTGTCAATGATCACCTGTGATGGAAAAATGGGGTGAGCTCGAGAGCCTAGTGGATCATCCCTATACATTGCTAGCATTATACAAACCAAAATACAAAACATGCAATCGCTTTTAATACATTAAGCGTTTCACACAATTCTTTGTTTTGTTATCATTTAAGATCGAAAGAGTCCATAACCCTCGATATCCCTTGTGTGGTCCAGGAGCGAATCCGAGGGTAATGCCAGAGGGCCAGTTACCTTCGGGACCACGATCCAAGGATGAAAGTCCGCAGTGATTCTCTGTCCAAAAACACAATCAGCTGTCACAGTCAGCTCGGGTAGGGACACCCACGATGACAACCTAAGGCCAGTCACCGTGCCAGTACTTGGATTTATTAATCTTAATTTGATATTCCTTAGTCATACATATCATTCCAAGTCATATGTGATCATCAATGAACCATTTAAAGTAAATCAAAATAGATACAATCAGCCATTCATGGAAATCATCTCATAAAAATCTCTACCTAGCATGTTATGGCACAAGCAACCATGCATCAAGGACATACACCAAGTCAAACCCAACCAAGGTCAATCAAGCAAGTCCTAGCATGCTTCTAAACAAACCTTGAACTAACAAACATCATGTTATGAATTCAAAATTTGGATAAGTCTAGGGAGTAAGAAAATCACACCCACATTAGCACTCCTCGATCTTGCGCCTTGTTCCTCGCCGAACACGCCTCAGATTATCAATCTATAGGGTTTTTAAACAATGAAAATGTGTGAGTCTAAGGCATTCATGGTACAACCAAAATCCTAAGGTTTGTGTTCTTGGCGCATGTGTTTCAAATGCACCCAAAATCAGTATAAAACGAGATAACATCAGTGCATGTCGCATTACTACGGCAATGCGAAGCATTGCCACGGTCGCCGGAGTCAGTGACATGTGCTTAACACCTCAACACTTGGTCATTGAGTTTAAAACACACATTAACTCAAGGGAAAACAGACTACATTTGAGAAAAGTGATTTAGAAAGCTACGAAAACAAGATCTCAAGAAGGTTTCGAGATTTACCTTAGCACAAGACCTTTTCCAAGCGTGCTTCAACTCGAATCCACCCTTTTTTATGTTGCTCTTGGCGGATCTGAGCTTGAAAATGGTGGAGAATGGTTTGAAGGGGCTCAAACCACCCTTAGAACTCAATAGAACACTTAAGAAATGGGATGAACAAGTTAGGTGAGAGTTAGAGAGAAAAATCAGTGATTTGCGGCGAAAAAATCTAGATCTAGGGTTTTCTGCGCATGTTCGTTTATATAGAAATCGACGAATTACCGCGATCACGGTAGCATGACTGTGGTCACTGAGTAATTACCGCGGTGGACAGACTGGTGTGCATTGTTCATTTCTGGGTTTTTCACGTAATTACCGCAGTACTCAGATACGGACCGCGATCACTAGAACGGACTTCTTTGTTTCATTTTTGGGTTTCTCCCGCAATGACCGCGGTCACTGTAGGACCAATCGCGATCACCAGAATGATGCATTTCCCTTCGTATTCTGGGTTTCTCCTATAATGACCGCGGTCACTATAGGACCGACCGCGGTCACCATAATGAAATTTTTGGTATTTTGTGTCTTTCTTCGATATTTCTCATGTTTCTTGAATTGGTATCACTCTTACACTTATTTAGACTTATAATACATGGTTTTCGAGTATTTTGGCCATTTTGATTCTTTTATTAAGTTTGTTATTCCACTTTATCCATTCACTAGTGACGTGGAAGTCTTATAGACTTTCAGGGTATTACATGTTTAGAAGAAATGTTGAATTCCTAGGTCTAAGCAAAATTTCTTGAATCTAGTGTTGTCAAATTGTTTTGTTGCTATTTGAGATGATTAAGTAAGGTACCCCAAACCAACACACAATTGATTGCCATATAAACTTTATCATTTTTTTACTTAGTTATTTGTGCTAGTAGCTTTACTTCCACATACTTGGTAAAGTAGTCCATATCTATTATTGCAAACCCTTTTTTCCATTTAACTTTCGAGAGAGGGTCTATAAGGTATACCGCTTACCAAGCAAAAGGCTGCAAGCTGTGAATAGGCATAAAGTTTTTTTAGGGGGCACATAGATTAAAGTGGTGTGTCTTTGAAAGTTGTCACATCTTCAAGCTATACTAAGAGCGTCCCTAGTCAATGTTGGCTAATCATAACCTTGCCTCAATACTTTAGCTTGTGTTTTTGGTAGGCATTTTAATTTTAAGTAGGGGAGATCAGAACCTTTCTTGTAGAAAACATATTTCGGAACCTAGCAAGTTACCATTATATCTTTCTTGCTTGTGTGTTATCTACATGGAGTTTCCCTATTTTGGCTATGCATAAATGGGATCCATCTACATGGTAACAAGTTCAACCAACCCAAGGTGTGCACTCTTTTGGTCTCCTATACTTTTTTGCAACAAGTACTTGATAGGGACTTGCACTAGCTCTTCCCAAGGCATGGAGGTGAGCTTAGATAATGCATCTATAAGGGCATTCTTTACTCAAAGGATTTGACTGAACCTAAATTCTTCAAAAGACAAAAGTAGTTCTCAAACCTTTGCTAGGTATGCTTGCATTCACTTATCCTTTAAAGAATATTCTTGGTTAATTTGGCTAGCTATTAATTGTGAATCACAATTAACTTGAATTTTATTCACCCCCATGCTTGTGTCATTCGAAGCCTTGCTATCAAAGCTTCATACTTAAACACATCATTCAAGGTTAAGAATGTCAATTGGAGGGCTATCAAATGCTTCTTTCCTTGTGGTGAGATTTGGACCAGTCCAACCCCACACCGTTGTTTGCATGAAGAGCTATCCACACATAGTTTCCAAGCTCTTGCCAACTTTTCTTCATTTTAGCCTTCCTACTATCTAGATAATTCTTTGAAAAAATCAAATAGGTCTTACCATTTAATTAAAGTCCTAAGATGATATTTTATGTTAAATTTTGTAACACCCCACCTCCCATGCCTCGAGCCCACATCATCCAATGATATTTTTCTTTCTATTTTTGATCTGCCGGTGAGGCATGCCAGTGTTACGTTATCTCTTTACTTTTCTCTTCCCAAATCCTTGGGATTTCCTAAGTACATTAACTTATGCACAAATATATTTCATGAAAAATAATAACAACACCATGATATAAATAAAATCCAATATCATTAATTAGTTCAAAATTTTAAGGTACATAACCTTTGGGTTCAATACAGCAAAAATGACTTCAAAAGTTAAATAAAATTACTTGGGCCAATATGCTCTACAATTTAATGAAAATTTATAAAGAATAGTCTAAGTGTCTTCCATGAGGTCTTGACATATCGCAAAGTTCTATCCCTCGTTAGCATTTCGTTGCTGTCGTCTACCCTGAAGACGACCATTTTGTTCTCCTCCTTGAATGTTCTGTGATTATTGATGTTGTGGAGTTTGGGTTTTGGTAGGACAAAACTTCGCGATATGTCCTAATTGGTTATAGTGGAAGCACAATCTTTGACGCCTGGCCAGCTCCAACTATTCCTCTATGGCTTGTTTGGGTCGGTTCTGAATTTGATGCGCTTTGTTGCCACCATTTTGATTGGTATTCTTTTTCTTCTAGTTTCCTTGGTAATCTTTATCATTACCTAGCCTCTTGTTTCTATTCCTCAACTGTTGTTCAAAGTTGAGATCCTGCTCCAATATCAATGCCTTTTCCACGACGTCTTTGTACGACTTTAAGGCCATTGGCATTATTTCTTTTTGAATCTCGATCTTGAAACCCTCTGCAAATCAGTTGGCCTTCATCTTCTCCTACCTGATCAGTTCAAGTGAAAATTTGACCGATTCAATGAATTTCATTTCATACTCAGCTACCATCATGTCCCTTTAGTTTAATCTGACGAAATCAGACTGCATCTTCTCCAACGTAGCCTCTGGGAAGAACTTCTCATAGAACACTTGAACTCTTCCTAGTCCATCTGTCTAACGTTAGTGTCTGGATCTGCCTTTAGCATCCTCCACCAATTCCTAGCTAGTCCCTTGAACTGATGGGTAGCCAACGCCACTCTATGGAGATCTGTTGCCCCTAATACGTTTAGATGTTCATCCAATTCTTAGTACCAATGGTCTGCCATCATGTAGTCAAAAGTGCCATCAAATTGAAATGGGCAGAGTTTCTACAACTCCATCAACATGTCTCTTTGTTTTTTGTCTTCCCTATCTTCTTGTGCCCTCTGACAAGTTGTGACCTCGAGTACTAGCACTGGCTGTTACACTGGAATCTGTTCCTGTACCTACAACTGTGGCACTGCCTGTGGTATCATTTGAGGTAACATCCTCATAATTTGCTCCATAACCCTCCTGGTGACCTCTGTCAATATATTCTAAATATGAGTTTCAACAACACTAGTTTGTGCCTCCTGTCCTTGTGGTTCAGTCCCGTAAGACGTGGTAGCTCTGGTAGCGTATCTCTTGGATCCGACCATTATCTACAAGTTGAAAGTCTTTTCAGTATTTGCATCCTTACGTTTTCTTTTCGTCTGTGCTATCATAACACTAAATTCATATCTCTAGGTTCTCGATTACTTAGTGACCTATCCATTCATGTTTCTAAGTTCTGCCTAAGGGTTTCAAAGCCCTCTAATGTTGCTAGGTATAAGATTTTTGGTTTCAAAATTAAAATGTATGTGATAGACATATGTTCATAGATTTAAACGAGTAAAGCATGCATTCAATCAATCATTTAGTCATGCAAGTTCATGCTAGCATACCAAAATTTTAAGTTTCCATTTGTGCCTCTGAGCTCGAGCATCCCATACTACCCTTGCCCATCGACACAGACTTTCACTCAGAGATCTCACTACACCCACACTTTTACTCAAAGATCTCACTACGCACAACCAATTTTGCAAATGTCTCGAAAACTAAAGATTCCCTAGCCCCACTATACTTAACCGTCACATACCAGCCAAGCATAGGGAAACAAGTTCTTCCAAAGTTATTGATCATTCACCAAGCATGGTTGGTCATTCTTTGAGTCTAGGATTCCTCCATACCCCAGAATTCCTTTGTGTTTCATACCACATAAAAACTAGAGAAACATGATCCTATCGATCTCGTGTCTTGACTAATCAAGTCTTCTATTTTAACACATTTTTAGTCTTTAACCTATGCCCAAAATGTTTTATTTATGATCCATTGTGCCTCTCTTGTCGACACCCAGGTCTTACCTAAGGTCTCTTTCCTAGACTTAAGGTCTCAATTTCTGGTTGAAAGGTTCAACCCTCATCTAGTTTTTGTACCACTCTTGGTTTTGTACTCTAGTACTTTCCTT
>JAJIYU010006181.1:0-21138 GCA_030144865.1 Tinospora cordifolia | reverse complement strand
CTTCCTGCTTGTCACCTCTATCCATTGATCTTCTTCTTCCTTCTTTCCGATGAGGGCATTTTTGTATGTGCCCAGTTTCACGTTCCGGCTGACGTTCCAACTTCCCATAGTCTGGTATATGTGGGGTGCCAATTGACAAAAATTAATGTCAACTCCTCGGTGGTTGGATGATCAGGCTATCTCCTTGAGAGGGGATGTTACTATATATATATAATATTTTATCTACATATTCGAAATCATATCCTTATATATATATATATTTCCATATTTAATGTTTTCCATTTGTATATGCATTAACCTTGTATTGATTAGAGACTCGTGTATAAAAATTCCATGTGATATTCTTGAGAAATACAGCAAGAAATTTATTCCTCACAATTACTATTATTTTTTTTTGAAACAGAAACTATATTAATAATATAAAGGTAACACAAAATGCCAGATGAAAATGAAGCAGAAACAGAGATGTGTGGCTGTTTTCTTATTCCACACTGCAAGACTTATACACACGCAAACACACATACAAATGTATATAAATGTACTGCTTCACACTCAACAAACCATCTAAGCGTAACAGAAATAATGACCTATACGAATTGCCATAACAGAAACATTTTTACATAGTCTAAAAGAAATAAATCAAAATATGACAAGACAGCCCCACCTGGTGATCAGGGTTTTGGAAAACAAAGCTCCTGGGTCTCTTAACATATACTGCTCCAAAAGTAGGAGTCAACAGCCCAGCCAGAATCTACATTGCCAATTTCAGCTTCAGTAAAACCACAAAACAACAACAGCAGCAGCAGCAACTCCACAACACACAATTACCTAAATTTTTTCCAAAAATTTTAGCTCAACTAAGCGAAATACAACATTTAAAAATAATAATAATAATAATAACAAAATTAAAAAAATTAAAAACTGAAGTAGGTAAAAGGGCATCCAAATCACCTTCAAAAGGGTGGACTTTCCACAACCATTGGGCCCAAGGAGCATCCAGAGTTGCCCTGAAGGAATAGAAAGTGAACAGTCTTTGAGAATTGGGATAAGCTTTCCGTTTCTTGCCGAGATTGAGTAATTTAAATTCTTCCCTTCAATTGCAAGATTCTGGGTGGCAATGTTGCTACTAAAAAAGCAAAGAGAGAAACAGACGAATTTGATGAAGAGAATGAAACGAGCAAGAATTGATGAAGATATAGTAATAACAAAGGAAATGGGTTGTGGGTACCTTGTAGAGGCAATTGCTGGAATTTGGGGAAGATAATTGGTTGAGGGCGGTCTGAGGAAACAAGCAGAGTGGGTCACCGCAATTACCATCGAAGCAAAGAAAAGAAAGCTCCTTCTGATGAACCAACAAATCCCAACCTAGCCGCAGAGACTCAGCTCAAGGGAGCTCCCTCTCCCCTCTCTTTATCCGCCTCACATTCACATGTACTATGGAAGAGGTAAGGGCCTTTTAATTCCGAGATTATATAAAAAATTGATGTATGACTTTACTAGGTTAAACTCATAATCACGTTAATTTATTATTTATATTATTTATAAAAAATTATATTTTTATAATAAATTTAATTTAAATTATTTATATTAAAATAAAAATTATTTGTAATTATTTAATTTTTTTAATTTTTAAAAATATTTATTTAAAATAATTTGCCTAGTTAATTTTAAAATATTAGTTTTTATTTTTGAAAGAAATATTATCTGTTATTTTAAATATTATTTGTTTGTTCATTATTTACAAAATAATATTTGTAAGAATTTAGTAAATTGTGAGTAAGAAAAAATTAAGAGAAAATTAAGGTTAAAACATTAACTATTTAAATAATAAATTGAGAGTTTTTTTTCTTAATTTGTCATCGTCTGTACTTACCTTTAAGATTATATATATATAATTCGAAACTTTGATCTGAGAACTGTGTAATCAAGCCTTAATTTTTAAATCACTACAAAATTATTTTGTTTATGTTTACTATCCCTTTTTAAGATTTGGTCCCTCAAACACATAAATAATTTAAACAAAAATTATTTATATATATATTAGATTCGAAACTACAATAAGTTTATTTAGTTTGAGTAAAAAATTCTATGAATATACATACATACATACACAAATATATATATATATATATATCAAAACACATATTTTTCTCAAATTAATCTATCAAATTATATATACATGCACTGAAAATAATCTAATTAAATAAAAATTAAATTAGCAAAAATAATAATTTATTAAAATACTTATATACAAAAATGAATAAATTGCAGTAAAAAAAAACTTGTATAGTGCCATTTTTCGTGGTTTTTAAAAGTCTAGATTGACCTCTTTTTTCCCAATTTTTATTAGATTTAGAATACCTATGAAGGCATGCCCTTGAATCTGATCAAATTATAATATTTAAAGTTTCTAATATATAATATAATAAATATACGTATATAATTATGGATATAGTTACAAATATTTGTATTTAAATTGATTTTTTTTTTACTTAAAGAGAAATGATCCATGATTATAAAATAAAATAAAATATTCTCCTTTTTCTTAAAAGGGCAAAAAAAAAATGCAAGCAAGAAAGAAAGATTGTCGATCTTTCAGTAGCTTAAACCTTCCAAAGCCAAAGGTCACGAGTCGGTCAGGGTTGAAGCGGCAGCATTACATGTTTCAGTAATGGTTGTAAATGAGATAATTTAGTAAGCGTAGCGATTCGAGAGAGAATTTCTGAAGAAGAAGAAAAGATGTCGAGAATTTTAGTGCAGCAGCCGATAGGCCAAAAGCGATTAACGAACGTAGCAGTTGTTCGTCTCAAGAAGCGTGGGATTCGCTTCGAGATTGCTTGTTACAAGAACAAAGTCCTCTCATGGCGCTCCGGAGTGTATCAACTTTTCCTCTTTTTCTTATTCTTCTTCTGAAAATTTTATATGCGTAATCCTAAGATATTGAGTTAACTTGCTTGTACAATTGTGATGTCAAATACGTATATGAGGTGTTGTTTTTGTGAATTGTGTGTGATACAGAGAGAAGGATTTGGATGAAGTGTTGCAGTCACAGACTGTGTATTCAAATGTTTCAAAAGGAGTGCTGGCCAAATCAAAAGACCTAATTGCGGCCTTTGGAACTGATGATCAGTCTACGATATGTTTGGAGGTTTTTTACTTCAAACTTTTGTTATAATTAACAAACCTGTGGATATCTAATGAATCTTAAACATCTGTGGATGTGACACACACAACCCGAAAAAATGAGTTTTTTTTAGAATTTATTTTCGTTTGTTGACCGATTATGGTGTTAATGTTTTTATTATTAGATTTTGGCGAAAGGGGAGCTTCAAGTTGCGGGAAAAGAAAGGGAATCTCAATTACAAAGTCAGTTTCGTGATATTGCAACTATAGTGATGCAGAAGACAATCAATCCAGAAACGCAACGCCCATACACTATTAGCATGATTGAGCGGCTTATGCATGAAATTCACTTCGCTGTTGATCCTCATAACAGCTCAAAGAAACAGGTGCGTTGGTCTGTGTTGACATTGATTTATATCGATCCAGGGACATTTTAATTTTTCAAATTCTTTATTGGGATCATATAGTTTGTGTGCTATCATTTATCTTCTGTAAAGAATGTGACACTCTTCCAATCTTCCCACACAAGAGAAAAATGTGCATGCAAAACAGTCATTACATTTGGCTCACTTGGACAAATGGGTTAAAGGGGAATTTACAAGAAAGATGTCAAATGGATATTAATCGACATTCATCTATCTGACTCTTCATCTTGAAACCTCAAAACCGTCTAGTGTCTAATTGAAATCTCCTAGTTCTTGGATTTGAGGAGTTCCTTTTCGTATTTCTCTTGTAGTTGTCTTCTAGAAGAATTAAACTTAGCAGTTGATAAGGCTAGGCCAATTTTTTATTATATTAGACTTTTTGACGTTTTGTTCTTTTAATTATAGACACTTCTGAAATATTTGGGTTAAATTTGAAATCCTTTCCTAGCTCCTAAATAGTCACAAGAATAGTCGCATCAACTGGGCGTGCAAGGCTGAAAACTAAAGCCATTGAATGACACCATCTTAGATGAGTTAGGTTTTAGGACCTCGAATAAAGTGGTATTGCTGTATGTTTTGTGTCAAACAAAATCATAAGAATATGTTAGTTGGCGGTTTAAAAATGAAAAATTATCCTATTTTCATTGGATGACAAAAGGATGCTATAACATAGATTGTTGGGTTACTTTTTCTAGGAAAGCTAGGTGATCCAAAACTCTTTTGAATGCTATTCTAGGAAATGGCACTCTATTCAAACTCATAAAATTAGAAGAGTCTTCTACTTAGACGAAATAGTAAAGGAGTATCTGGGGCAACATATGCAAAAGCGTTATCTATAAATCCAAGATGTGGAATAGGGGTCATATTTATACTTCTTGACTAATACAATCCATTTCATTATTTAAATGGTTACTCTATCATAGATAATGGAGAACTTGTCATTTTAAATTCTTGGATTCGAGAAATTATTTCTAGCTAAGTGGCACAATAAAATCTTTTTTTATTCTTTTATTAACAAATTTATGTTCGATTCCACTTGGCTTCTGGTTGATACTTATATTTGATTTTGTCTACCTAGACTGTGGATTTGCTTATAATGAGAAACTTATATTTGGTCTTGCTTCTACTATTCTAGTGGTTTTACTCTTCTAAAAGATACTATTTTAAGATATTGGTATTTTCCTATTTAAATCATCTATTGCTGTCATTTATTATTATTATTATTATTTTTTTTTTTGAGAATAGAAACTATATTTATAAATAAAGATAATAAAAAATGCTGGATGGGATATCCTGTCTTAGTTATATATTGTAAAAGATTGTAAAGTATTCTCCCCCTTACAAAGCCAATCTCCAAAAGTATATCCCCTTCTTAAGTTAGAATTTGAGATCCATGTAGGGAACAGAATATTGGACCTTTCCCATAGTATCCTCTCCAACGTCTCCTTTCCCAAAAGCAGTGTTATTTCTCTCCTCCGAAACAACATACCAAACCGCTAGCAAAATCACCTTCCAATATTGACAGACTTTGGCCGTTTCTGCGTCTTCCAGAAGCTGAAACAAGGCTTCTTCAGAGGGCGGACAGATACTCTTACTCTGTTGGTTCCATTGTCGCTAGATCCCCATTGTCACCTTTCATGCACCGAACAGATGCTTGGTAGTCTCCGCACTGTTCTTGCACATTATACATATAAACGGATTTAGCACATAAGTGGCAAACCTCTTTTGGAGATTTTTCGTGGTCTTTAGCTTGTTAAGACTAATTAACCACACTAAAATCCTTGCTTTTAAAGGAGCTTTGGTCTTCCATATGAAGTTTGTTGGAATGATTGTCTGCTCTCTATTGCTGTCATTTATAGTGATTTTCTTTCAATAAACGACTATAAAATGATCCATTGATATGAAATCGATCCAAATATTTAGTACTTTGTACATAAACAAACCATTCAAAAATCCTATTCACTTCCTCTTATAGCTCTACCAATCTAGGAGGTTCTTTCCGAATTCCAGGAAAAGTTCTATATAAAGTAGTGAAATTATTGATAAGGAACTCTATTTTTTTTTTTTTTTTTTTTTTTGGGGGAAAAGAAAAAAGAGACCGTATGCTAGGATTACTGAATGATCCGAGGTTCAAATTCACTGCATAAGACTTAAAACTCAGACAGCCACGAGTTACAAGCACCTAAAATTTACTTCCCAGTAATGGCTACCTTATCATATGTAGGTACCCTTCCATGTCCGACAAAAAGAAATGCACAGCCATGGAGTTGATAAAGGATTGATGATATGACTATTTGGCCTTTTCGGTGTTGTTGCTCTCAAGCTCCTTCTTAGCTGCAGCGAGGAGACATCATTTACATCATCATCATCCCAGTCATCCTCCCACTGCTGTCACTTCTTTCCCTTCTTCCTTCTCATCCCATTTTTCATCGATGTTAAATTCTTCAAACTCGTCATCATCTTCAAAGAGATCAATCTTAGCATCTTCTGTCGTTACCTTGGACTCGGTCGCCATTCCTAAATCACCCACAACCTCACTTCAGAAAACTCGCCCCTTTAGGCTTTACGTATCCTCCAAGCTCATTGATAAGGAACTCTATTAGTGACCTAAATGTTAACTTAATTAGTATATGTGTATATTACATGCTTATATCATGCCATCATTCTTATTGCTTAAGCATTTCATTGTTTTGATATGATAAATTGCCTTGGTAATACTTAAATACTTGAACAATACTGGTTTATCTTTATGGTTTTCTTCGTGTAACTTATTACAAAAGCATTCAAAAATGAGCTTGGAGTATTATATTGCATTATTTCTCCAGAAGAATCTGTTTTGGCTATTAGTTTGATGGAAACCTGCTCCATGATGGAGAATGGTTTATTTGGACAAGTGATGCGCAAGGATCAAAACATACTCAACAAGAGGATTCATCTTAAGAGGCAATAAGATGCCAAGAGAATTATACTTTGGGCTAGATCTGTGGCTTCAATTGAAAAATTGGTTCTTAGGTTTATTACTTATAGGAAGTAAGATAAAAGATGGCACATATGCATGAAGTAGCTCTGAAAATGATACATTGAACAATGGCTGATCTGAAATTTCCCAGGAGACTGATAAAAGTATTCTTATGATTTGGGTCCATAGTTAAATAATAATAATAATAATAATAATTAAATAGAAAATACAAAAATATTGAATGAGGCTACATCATGGATTCTGATTAATTGTTTGAATACTCAAGCTCTAGTGGTAACATGTGGTCTTACATCCAACGTTCTTGTAGTGTATACCTTGTCACTTATGACGTGGGGCTACTTGAGGCTTAAGCCTCACATATCTGCACTTATAATCTGCATATGGCCCAGATTAAGATCTTTCTTCTGCTCATTGTTTCCTTTTTTTTTTCTTTTAAATCTGAAACTTAATTTATTAATTAGAATAGACATGATATGTTCTTTTTATTTTGATTTCTTAAAGCTCGAATCTCAAGTACAGGAAGGATGCAAGTTTTGAAATTTCAAACGTAAAGTTCTTGGATTGGAGAATGGAGGCCATATGCACATTGCTTGGCAAAGTTCAATTATAATTTTTTTTTTTTTTAAAGGAGCCTCATCACACACAATCTTAGATATTTAAAATATAAGGAGTTAAAAAAAAAATGGTGTAACTAAGAATTGGAAACGAATAGGATCTTCACTATTTAGTTGCCAACTGTCTTCCCATATATTATTTTATAGTTAAAATATATCATTTTGAAAATCTTGAACTGTAACATTTTCAATGAAGTTCTGAATAATATTTACTACAACTAAAGTAAGTAATTTTTAAAGTTTGTATCTTGTGTTTATGATAAGGTAAAATTACGTAATTTTGTCCCACTGTTTGCTTACATTACATATTTCTCTTTTTTTTTTGTTAATGCTTTTTGTTTCTTTTCTAAAGATTCTATAAACTATTTTTAAAAATTTTAACAAGGCTTATGTTTCATTTTCACTGTATCTTAACTTCAAGCCTTGTATCTCATCTCACAAAGGAAATTTGCCTTGATGACAACCAAGATAGTCAAGATTGGGATTGGAAGGGCGATAACCATGGGGTTTGAGGATTAGGTTGCAAGTCTTAGGATTTTGCAAGTTGATTAAATTACAGTGCACTTATAGATATGAAGAGACAAATAAAAGCACAACAGAACTTATGATACAATCCAAATACTGTGAATGTTAGTCCATAAAGTGTTGGCAAGGATATCAAGGTTCAAATCGTCACATTCTCTATTCCTTTTTTTTTTTTTAATCAATTCTATATGAGTTTGAAGATAATATAGAGAGTTGTACGCTTGCAAGTGTCCCACCTCACCTGTATGCCACAGAATTTTATCAACGTTTGAAGTATGTGCATGTGAAAAAAATGTATTAATATAGAACTAAATTACACAAATGTATTTATTTGTATTCTTGAGACTTAAAATTTTTTGCTTGGTGTGGGACATTCTTACTTGCAATTTTTGGACTATCAAGAGTTAGAAATGTTGATTTTCGTCTCACTCCAGTATTTTTTTTTTTGAATTAATTATTTTAAGAGATTCATAGTTTCATAAAACAAACTCTTTCATTTGTGTCACCATCTGATTGTAATGCATACATCTGTTATGTTTTTTCCCTTCATCATTTTAGAGTCTATTCTTCTGAAGATATTAATTTGCCCAATTTGGATGAGTTAAAGATCATGCATTTTGCCTTGATAATTTACCTATCCTGCAGGCATTGGAAGTAATCCGGGAGCTTGAGAAGCATTTTCCCATAAAACGTTCTCCTATGAGGCTTCGACTAACTATTCCCGAAAATAGATTTTCTTCTCTAACGGAGAAACTTGAGACGTGGAATGCTAATATCGTTTCCAGAGACAAAAGTGGAAATCAGCCATCTGTGGTAAGCCTTGGATTTCTGTACCTTGAATAATACATAAATTATGGACTCTTCCATTGGAATTCTAATTTGTTATGTGTGGCATTTTTATAAATGGAGTCTATTCCATTGAACTTGAGACGCCTAAGACCTTGGTGCACTCAGTTATCTTGAAAGATGAAAGACATAAAGAGCAAAAAATGGAGAATAAGAAGCACTAATTTACATTAATATTATCTTGTTGTATTTCAAACCATTAAGAACTCTTGCAATGGTGTCACAAAGAAGCTAATGGATGTGTGACCAAAGAAAATCTTCATGGAAATACTGATTTGATGTACTATGTTCAATAATCATGCAGGTCTGTGAATTAGAACCTGGTTTTTTCCGCGATTGTGATTCCTTGGTCAGGAATCTGCAGGGTAAGTTAGAAATCCTAGCGGTGTCAGTGCATTTTGAGGGCGACGCCCATGTCAACATATATGATGATCATGAGGAATTTCCTATAAGGCAACCCAGTGACATCACCAATGCTTCTATGCACCAAATTAGTGAGAAATTACAGAAACAGACCATTACTGCAGGAAGTGCTACTACTAATAGCAGTACTGAAGTAGAGGTGAAACAGAACAAGTGCAGCACATGTAATGCAGTGATTGGTGATGCTAAGCAATACCGAGATCACTTCAAGAGTGATTGGCACAAACATAACCTAAAGCGCAAGACTCGGCAACTCCCTCCCCTTACTGCAGAAGAATGCTTGGCAGATTTTGAAATAGGTGACTCAAAGGCAGATCTGAAGGATTATTCTTTTTGAGGTGACTATGCGCATTTGGTTTTCCTTTCATCAAAGCACTTCCAAAAGCGTTTTGTCATATGATTTGTACCTTATACATCAGATCTGTATACAGAAGATCTTGTATTAGAAAAGGACATTTTCTTGCAGTTTACTCATTTGAAGCCTAAGTGTGTAGAAAAAGAAGAGCACGTCTTATATGAAGACTAAAAGGACTGGAAATGCTATGTTCATATAAATTTATGGATATCTGGACTTGGATTAGATGTTGAGTTTTGAAACTTTAGTTCTGTTTATTTCCAATTGTTATCTATTTCATGGTGAACATCTACATTATAAAATTCTATATTAGGTTAGAATTCAATTTTATCAATGCGCTGCTTCTTGAATGATGCGTTTAGCCAGGTGTGTGCACATGCGCGTTGAGGCAAATTCATTAGAATGGTAAGGTCCAAAATAGACAATCTCTTATAAGCGCATTGGTGTTAATGCTGAGGCGAGATATTGGACCGTAGAGGTTAGATTGCAATAGTTTCAAGCTGAATCTGCAGTGCGTCAGTAATAGATGGAGTTGTTTTGATCTTGTGAACACTTGTTATGGTGAACCTTGGGGTACAATGTAAGAAGGGCATGGTTTTGCGCTGGTAAATAAACTTTCACCCTATTACCAATGGGGAGCCTTGGTTTTGGGGGTTAAGCATTTGTTGTTTTTCTTAATAATGTCATAGGTGCAAACTCTCTTTGTATATAAACTTTTGTCTTGTTAAAAAAAAAATTTTTTTTTTCACTATATGTCAAATTGACTTGATTTTCAGCAACGTGGGTTGGCTTACTATTTTGCCTTTTCTTTTAAAATTTTTTTTGTGGGTAGTCAAAAAAATATAATATAAATAATTAAATGTAAAAATATAAATAGTATTAGAAATGATGTAATGAATTAAGGAAAAAGTTACTATTTCGGGTTGATTTTATACCAATAATGTAAAATTGCACTACTTAAGTATAAAGAGTTAGAGAAGTCACATAATTAGCTCTATTATTAAATCACACTTCCAAAAAGGTATTACGTTAGTTCTTGACTCATTAATCTCCTTGCAAAGAAATGATGACAATTTTGTGTGTGTGTGTGTGTTTTTTCTTTTCCCTTAGATGATTAGAGTTTCCTTGACTACAAATCTCGTATCACTTGAACTTCAACACATAGTAAGTAATTATGTCACCCGTTTTCAGATACAATATCGAGTACATCTCGGAAACTAATAATACATTGAAGCTAAATTTAAGAACGCACAAGTCAGAAGTTTTATTGGATCAGAGAGGCCAAAGGACCCCTGCAGTTTCTGGAAGAACTTTCCTTCCCACTTGCCTAAATATCTTGAGACTCTAGTAGCATTTATTAAAATGATTTTATCAGAAGCTACCTAAAAGAGAAGTATAAAGACCATTTGCTTACCACCAAACATATTTAATAATTTGTACAAGTTCTACAAGTTATCAGAACCAATAAATATGAGTCATCATATTTAACCCAAGAATAATGGCTGACAATTCACTATGATTCCACTATTTTTTTGCATAGATTTTTCTGTTTATTTATTTCACAAGTAATAAAAATTTAGAAGACAGGCCTTAGTCAGATTTCTCTCTCTCACTGTCAGTCTCTCACTCTCTCTATAGGTATATTAATAGGCCAGGAGTTTTGAGTTTACAAACAATTAATCTCAAGTTAAAGCTACCAATATATATTTTTAGTGTTAACATAATATTTTTTTTTTTTTTGAAAAAAATACTAACCCTGATACTCAAAGGCCAGAATCCATCAAGAAATAATATGCCCACCTATGCATGACTACAAATCTAGAATCGTGTATACACACCTAAACTAGTGAGCCAATAATTAGAAAAAAAAATTCTCTCCTTTTCTCTATTTTTACCCCTTTTTAGGAGGGAAAGGAAGAAAAGGTGTTTTTTTTTTTTTAATTACTACTAATCATCAACTCATAAAAAAGCAAACCTCTTCATTTATACACAATAATATCTTAATGACACTTTCTTTTCCTTCTCAAGTAATTACAGCGAGCAGCATTACACCATCATTTCCAACAGAGAGATTCATCATCTCTCTCCCACAGCTATCATCGTAAAAGAAAAAAACCCGAACCTCGCCTCCATCATCGGAGAAAGCAAGTGGAAAGGGAGATGAACATGAAAAGAACATATATGATGAAGGGCTTCTTCTAACATCAATCAACCTTAAAGATTATCTTCTTCTTGGTGATCCACCAGGTGTTTGCGCTTTGAGTTGTGGGATATCCGCCCATTGATCATGAGGAAGATGTGTGTATTGCCTCGTTGAAAATATCAAATGAGCATTGTTTGAACTGTAATTACCTTGTCCTGTTAACATATAGGATGCATGAGGAGGAGATAGAAAACAACTTCGGTGTGAAGGTCCATACTGTCGCAATGGACTTGAACAAGGTGACACGGGTAAGGAGAAGTTCAACCTAGGATTATCCCTGCTAAATGAAAACAGAAAAAAAGTTCATTTTGTAAGTTACTTAAGATGAAATTGGTATCAAAGAAAAAAGTTCAGGATGATGGATGGAAGCTTACCTTGGGTTCTCGGCCATGGCTCTTAAAGTTTTGGCTGCTTGTCTCGCCCTATTATCTCCATCTCGATGATTAATATTTGCCTTATTGAAATGGAAGTCCAAGGCCGGCTGTTTTTAAGTGGCAAGTTTATTAAAAAGGTAAGTATAAGCAATCAATGAAAATAGAACAAACACCAAAACATTGGCATGAAGACCAAAATGAAAATGAAAATAGAGATTCAGTGCAGCACCATACAAATCAATAAACAATGGAGATAAAAAGACGATGAGTTAAGATTAAAATACTTGGAGAAATCTGCAAGGGTTTAAAGGATATTCAGTACCATGGACATCTCAGAGAACACTGAACCATATGAAACGACGAGAAAACTTATCTGTTACAAGGATTTTGTGGTTACTGTCCTATTTGGAAGGAAATTTGTGTATATCATAAACTTGCTGTATTTGGGTATTGAACAACTATTCGTCAAAAACTCCAAACACTAAAAAAAAAAAAACAAGTACAATCATCATAAAGTTTAAAAGAGAAGGAAACAACGAAATATGATCATTTTCTGTATCTCTAAGGAGGGGAGAATCTATTGCAGGATAGTACTTGCAATCTTCAGCATAGATAATGTTTCAGGAAGTTCAAAGTCCATAGATGGCATCATAACATGTTCAATAGTGCAATTTTTAGACGAACTAAAGTTGGAGAATGGGCCATAATTGACTTTGTTGGATAGGCAAGAAACAAGAACTTAATAATTCAAGACTTTACCGGTGTGTGGCTTCCATCAATTGAAGACAGGAAGATATCATTAGGCACATTCATCTTTGGAATTTTTGTTGAAGTCTGATCTCGAACAAAAGGATGATCTAGCAGCTGCACTGCAGTTGGACGGTTGGCAGGCTCTCTTTGCAGGCAAAGCTTCAAGAAGCTCTTGAGATCATTTGAAAGGTGATCAGGGATTTCGGGAATGTCTTTACTGTTCCCAATTTTAAATATTGCAGCTACCTGTAGATTCCAAGGCTTTTTTTAGTAAGACTATAACTGAACCTCAAAAATTAATTAATTTGGCGAGGATCAACCGAACAAGACAATAAAACTATAACAATAGCAGACCATGAAAACTCAAATATTATACCCCTTCATACTGGCTCCAAGGTGGTTTTGACGTTGCCATTTCAAGTATAGTACATCCTAGGCTCCAGATATCTACTGCAAGGCTGTAGCCACTAGAATTCATTATGACCTGAAAAGGGAATGAGTGTCAGTGATGTTTAAAAAATATAAGATCAAAAAAGGCAAAGAGACTAAGATGTTGAATACCTCGGGTGCCATCCAGTAGGGACTTCCTTTGAAAGAGAGCATTGAAGAATAAGATGTGATCTGATTGAAAAGAAACAAAATGTGATTATTACTTTTTAAAGGGGCTGCCAAGAAAAAAATATTGTGGGCTTCTCTTGAATTCGTAGAGTTCAAAACTGTGAATTTAAGTCATCGATTCGTCAAATATAGGTGAGCAAGCAGTCTCAAAACACCCAACATGTGTCATACCTATGTAAGGACACAATTTCTCCCCTTAAAGCTAATTACCGTGGTCAAAAGTCATGAATCCTAAGCTTGTTCATTTTTCTCCCTTCTTGAAATGTCCATGATATGCAGCTAGTCACTAAGGGACCATAAAACACAATGGAGAGAGGCAGCCATCCAGAATCAGCTGCAATCTTCCCTCTATCTTGTTTCTCTTTCCGTACAATGGTTCATTCTTGACAATATATTTTATCCTTCTAGGAGATTCTTACACACTTTTCTTGAAGACCCGGAAGGTAATATGTTGTTAGTGTTGTGATTTACATATGTAGCTGTATTTGAGATATTAGCTGCATGCTTGGAGCAATTTTTTTTTTCTTAAGTTAATAATCTTGGGGAGCTTTTCTCTTTCGAGAACATATTCTTTATAACAATATTCTCTAACAATAAAATAAAGCAGAAGCTTACATGTTTAGCCATGCCGAAGTCTGCCAGCTTGATTTCCCCATTAGGACCAACAAGTATGTTCGCACCTTTGATGTCCCTGCGAGGAACAAAAACGTAAATGACTTTCCAGCAATAGCAGGATGAAGAACTAAGTCATTCGAGACATTGCTTTGGTAATAAAACCAGGCCTATTGTAGAGTACTACCTGTGCACTGTATTTCTCCCGTGTAAGTAAGCAAGCCCCTCAAGAATTTGTCTTGTATAAATTTGAATAACAGATTCCTTGAAGGGCCCATGTTCCTGGAGTAATTTGTGGATAGATCCGCCTGAAACATACTCCAAATAAACGGACAGTGTTTCTTCCTCCTGCAACAGTCATAATATCAAAAAATTATTTTCATGATCAAATATAAACAAGATTAAAAAACAACAATAATAAATCAGCAGCACATACCAACTCACTTCCATAGTATTGAACAATATTTGAGTGTGAAAGCTGACCAAGCAGCAATATCTCCTGATGACATGAACAAAAATTGGTTATGACCCAACATATAAATGCAATAGAATTAGAACAAGGAAAACTGGTAGGAAGAAACAGCAGTCAACAAAAACAGAATGTAGCCAATGTGAAACCTGGTTAATTACAAAGAAAGTTAGAAGACCTGATTCAGCTGCCTGAGACATTCTTTGGAGGTCTGATCATCAGAAATAACCCTGACTTCCTTTATTGCACACATTTGACCATTTTCACTGTCAAAGAATGTGAGCCCTTCTCTATTAGCTCGTGGAAACCACCGGGTTACCAAATTTAATCATATGCTACGCTATACCAAGAATTCAAGAAAAGAACAAAAACTTCACCTATTAAATCCCAGATAAACATGCCCAAATGTTCCTCTACCAAGTAGCCTTCCCTTCTTCCATTTCAACTGAAGATATGGCGAAGTTTCGTGGGTGCCATTTCTCAAAACGGGTGAACTGCAATGCTTAGTCGGCGAACTTGGAGGAGGAAGTGGAAGTGGATGACAAATAGACCTCCCATCATCTTGCTTTCCTGATGGAGAATCGGGGTTTACACCAGAAGCCCGTGTATGCAAAGGTGACATTGAAAAAGTAGATCCTCTTACTCCTGGATTTGGACTTCTAGCTCTCGGGCTTAGCTTGGATTCCCCATTTCCTCTGGGATCACCATACATCACATCACATCACATCACATGTGTGTCTGTTAGAAGAAGCATACATAACACAAATTCCACTCTTGAAGAAAGAACCATTTCTAAATTAAGACATCAAGTCTATATGCTTTTTATCAATTAATTCACCTAAGAATTGATAGTTGAAACTAAAAGGTCTGAACAAAACCATACAAGTGGAATCATGATAAGTTTTGAAATCCCCTTTAGCAATATAATATCCCAAATTCCCTTGAAACAAAGTTCCCAATATCAATCGTCTAGGAACAAGACAAGATGGGATTAAGATAAAAGATTCCCCAAGTTCAGAACACACGCTCAAAACTTCAATCAAGAGAGAATTCTCGAACATCTAGATTTTTTTTGAAATTAAAAAAAAAAACCCTAATTTCGACATATAAAAGAAAACAAAAATAAAACCCAATTTTGCAGTATTTAAAACAAATTTGAATCATCAATCATCACTAGGACATGACGCAGAAACCAATCAAAATCACTGAAACACACAAAAAAGTAAAGAAAAGAAAAGAAAAACTGAATCCACATGAGCGATCCCAAAAAAAAAAAAAAAAAAAAAAAAAATGAAAAAGAAAAAAACATAAAAAACCCATGTAAAGAAAAATTGTAGAGAAAGAGAGGATGAAGCTTATGGGTAAGCTTAAAAATCAAATTGCAAACCTGTGAAGACCAGCAAACCCGAAATCGAGAGGAGGCTCATCAGAAGACCCAGAAGAGCTCACACTAGAAGAAATCGAGATCGACCCAGAACCCAATCCAACCCCATGATCGTGAATCAACGCCGGAGCTGACGAGACCGACGGCCGGGGCAAGGGATGGCCCCTCCTCTTCTCCAAATCAGAATCAGACGCAGAAGAAGCATGAGAAATCAAAGCCTCATCAAAGCTCTTAGCTTTCTCTTTAGCGCCGTGTTTTTCGTCATTTCTAATAGAAGAAGAAAAAGATGAAGACGAAGAAGAAGCTTGGCTATGACTATGGCGTCTGTGCAGCTGTTCTTCTTCTTTGTTGCATTTGTGCGACTTTCTTCCCCACCAAGCTGGCATCTTTTTAACACCCAGAGAGAATTAAAATGCCTCTTCTCGACACCCTTCAGTCCAATTTATCAAATTTTGCAAGTTCTGAGAGGAATCAACACAAGAAACTGCAGAGAAAAACAGCGACGAAAGAAGAAAAAGAAGAAGAAATAAGCGAATGTGAAATGTGTATTGAACAGTGGGCGACAGCTCAGCTATTTGGGCCGGCGCGGCTGGCGGTGGTTGGATTAAACCAGAGCTGCTGACGTGTCATATGATGAGAGAGAAAGGTTAGAGGGAGAAGAGAGTGACGTTTGGGAGGATGGATGATGTCCATGCATGTTATGTTCACGTATGTGCCATGTTTTGTGTGGTTAATAGAAGAATCCACATTGGGGTTTGTGCCTCTTCCCATTCATTTTTATTTTTTATTTTTCTACAAAGCTACTTACCTCAACTTTAAGCTAAATTCCGCTATGCTCCTTACTTTTTTGGCTATTTGAATTACCTCCTTTGACATTTGACCGTCGACCATTGACCTTTTGACTTTTTTTTGGGGATTGTTTGGTTGAGAGCAGACAAAATAGTGGGAGGGCTTTTGCCGACACTTTTCCAATTGAAATGACTTTAATTGACATTTTTAATGATCTTTCACCAACAGCATATCCTATCTAAAAGAAAAAAAAAATTATATAATGAAAATCTTTTCTCATTAATATTTTAATCTTCATGAACGTTGTTTAAGTTTTCACTTAGATATTAAAGAATTCATAAGAGTATTTTTTAGTATTTTAATTATTATTTTTAGAAAATAAAGTGTGAGGTCCGTAATTTTTTAATACTATATAAACAATGAAAAAAGTTATACTATCTATTATGAATTTTAAGTCATTATTTTTGAAATTTATATTCACACACGAAACAAATTATGCATAAATGTCTTCATACAACTAACTAATTGTGCTTCTAAATAATAATTACATATGTCATCTCTTCATCTTGTAAAATTTTTAAAATCATTTCTCATATTTACATGATATTTGATAATAATATCGTCGTCAAAAGCCTAACGACCTTGTTGAATTGTTTTTCAATATATAAATTATATTGATAAGTTTTTTTTTTTATTTAGTTCTATTTTTAGTGGATATTTTTATTACAATGCATTGAGTTCATACTCAATATATTTAGTAATTTTGATTTTCTCTTGTATTAATAGACATAGACATAAAATTTATCATATATTTTTTGTCATTTTGTAAAAATTTAATGTCACATATGTGCTTTTGATCTAATCAACAAAGTGTGAATTTATCATAATATATATGGTACTTATAATTCTAACATCAAGTCCAATTACAAATATTTTTTCCTATTTTTGTTGAGAACATTGATATATATGTTTTACTAATTATAATATAGTATTTTGAACATCATGTTATCACTATGTACGAATACCATTTTTCTTGAAATTTTGCAAGTGTTTTTTAGGATAATAATTGTAATTATTCTTTGATAATTATGTATGAGACTTTAGTAATTTCGAGTTTTCTTACTACATTATTAAGTTATTTATAACGAGAAGAGGTGAATGCTCAAAACTATAAATAGAGCATAACACAAAATACGAACTCCGCTATACTTTTTTATTTTTCATAAGAAAATATATTTGGACATTTTTATTTAAAAAACTAATATGATTCTAAAATAGTATGATACCAACGTTGAACCTTTACGATCTTTTGGAATTTCTTATGTTCTAAGTTGATTGCTTTTTCAAGTTTTTGATTAATTGTTACCTCAAGTAGTCATTTAATTAAATCTTTGTATTGGATACAAATAGTAGTAAGACCATCTCCAACTCTTAACTTTACATTTTACTATATTTTGAAGTTATTTCAATATCAAATAGCAATTTCTTCTCCAACTCAATTTTTCACTTCAAAAGCAATCCTCTTGAATTTTTTTTCTCTTTTTTTTTTATATATATTTTTACTATTTTCTTAAAAAATATATATTTTTGTATGAAGTTCTATTTCACATATTTACTTAATATTATGTTCAGTTAATAATTATTAATTAATTAATTAATTAATAATACACTATAAAATTTAAATAATTAAAACATATTTATTAAAATATAAAGAAATAAAATAAGTATAAAATAATAATTAATAAGATTAAAATAATTAAAATTTTAATTTAAGTTAATAATAAAATAGTAAAAAGATATAGTATTTAATTAAATAAATCTATTTATTTTTCTTTATTTATAATTATATTTATGAATAAAATTATAATTACAAAAAGAAAAAAAGCACAAAAGAAAACAAAAAAGACAAAATGGGTCTAATTTTGGCACAGGGTTGGAGACTAGCCTAATGTCAAAGGCCCCTTTTGGTGCTCCTTGGAGATGCTCTAATAGTACATTATGGCAAGGATGCTCGTGTATACAACATCTTACATCTAAATGTATGAAATAAATAACATCATTCAGTTGACACTCTTTGAACATAATAATAATAATAATAGCAACATGTTGTTATTATTATTATTATTAATTTGATAGTGGCATGCTTCTCATTAATTAATTAATTGTGTGATTTGATCGATATTCATTAGTTCAAAAATAAAATAATTAAAAGGAGATGTTAATCCTGATTATATATATATATATATACTGAACTAATGCTAAAGATGGTAAATGCTCATTGGCATCTTGTGCCTTGGTACCTCAACATATACAATTCACCTTTCTCTCAATTGCGAAATAATTTTATAAAAATGAAGAACATGAAAATGTTGAAGAGAGCAAGGATGTCATCAATCTATGCTCAAGGGTAATGTTAATGACTAAACTAGGCTTGTTATATGAGCTCTCAAATTTTTATTTATTATCTTATCGTAATTCAAATAATAATTAATGTTAAAGTGTATATAAAATATTAAAATTAGTTAGAAAACATATCGGTTGAAGCAAAGAAAAAAAAAATTATAAAACTTTTCACACAGTTTTCTAATTTAACGTGGGAATGGTAGTCGTTAAAATTTTTTAAACTATTAAATTGAGTATTTTTTATTTATATTTTGTCTAAAGTTTTGTAATTTATAATAATTTGGAGGAGGCATATGCAAATAAAATGCACTTTCAACGTTCTTTTGATTTTTATTAAAATAATTTAAAAACGTAATGGTTGGTTTGGTGGGGCACGTGTTGGAGACCTATGGGTTGGCCGCCGGTTACAAAAGTTTCATCATTATCTTCTATGAAAATATTTCCCATTTATTATTCATTATTATGCCACTCTGTGTGCACAAGAGGAAAAATAAAATAAAATGTAAAAAAAAAAAAAATCTTTCATTGAGGGTGGGCACATGAGGACACAAGCCCATGCACGTGAAGTGCATCGTGGCCCCACACGTGTGCCCTTCAATAAATGCGAGAAAACGACGGCGACACTTACCGTCACGTGTTTTGGATTCGTGCGATACTCACTTTTTCGTCTCGGGATGTGCCGAGTGAATCTCGAGAATTTCTGAACATCAATGATGACGTGTGTCTCCCCTAGTAGATGGGCCCGGCTATCCATTGGTGGCGAATGCGTAACGCGTGACACGTGAATTTTTTGTGTTTAAAAAAGTTATGCTAAAAACCAAGAAGAGTGCAATCATTAATGAAATGCGGGAAACTTATTGTTTTTATTCATAAAGTAATACTATTTTGATTGTATTTTTTTTTAACCGTAGCAATTATAACTATTAATGAATTAACTACGTGTATTTTAAAATAGGCAATAATTTATTCAACAATTAAAAATATAACCATAAAAATTTTATTAAATTTTTACAATATTTTGATTCACTACATAAAATAAAAATTTAAAATTTATTTAGGAAAGATAATCTTGACATTAATTTTTGGTAAATATACTTAAAAGGAAAATAATTTTAAAATATACTTTTCCAACCCACTTTATTAAAATATATGTACTTTTAAGGGACGTCCCTTCGTTCTAAAATCAAATTAACATAAATATATGACAATTTAAATATTATTTATATTTAAAAGTATTTTACTTTTTTGAAAATAGAATAATTGGAGGCACAAATGTGCTGCAGTTAGAACCATCTCAGCGTGGGACAACACGCTTAGTCTTGTTTTCTACTCCACAACTTTCTTTTTTTCCCAATAAATACTCATAAAATATGATATATTTGTATATTTTTACTTATTGATGGGAATTAGTTTTCAATCTAAAAGATCTTGCGTCCAATTAATTATATTATTATTACTGTTATTTTTTCAGTCAAGTGCTACAAATTGAGTGATAAAGATCAAAGAACAACTCAACTCAAGTGGATTATTACTATTATACATATATAATGAACCAACAATTTTTTAAGAGTGTATTTTATTTCATTTTATTTTAATTATTTTTTGGTGATTTTCCCTTTAGTATCTCCACTTTTTTAAGTATAAAAATGCAATGCACGAGAATGAAAAACTGTGATAGTTATAAAAGAAAAAAAATGTTAAAGAAATTCATGTTTAGATGTAAATAATAAGTTAAAAATAGATGTGAACACTAAATTTAGTGTGCTGATAATATGACAATATTTTAAAGAATTGTAAAGTTTTACTAAGTATTGTTATTTTCATTTTAATTAAATTAAATATAATTTAATTAAATTAAATATAATTTTAATTGAATATTAATAAATAATAGGTAATTAATTTTTATAATTAAAAAAAAAAAACAGTACACTATGGTTAGGAAGCATTAGCTTTGGAATATAAAAGAAGCACTAGTCTCAACTTGCTAATTTGGTCTGTGCCTTTCTCTTCTACACTATATATAAGAAACATAAATAAATTATTGAGATTCAAGCAAATATATCATTACAAAAAACTTAAAATAATATATTTAAATGTAAAATCTTATCTAAAAGTACATTCAACTCATTTAAGTATTTTTCTTCAACTAAATAAATTTAGATATTTTGAAGCCAAAATAATAATAATAATAATAATAATAATAATAATAATAATAATAATAATAATAATAATAATAATAATAATA
>JAJIYU010006180.1:0-21160 GCA_030144865.1 Tinospora cordifolia | reverse complement strand
ATGTGCCAACCCACCATTTGCACCCAAAATTAATTTATTCAACATATTTTATTTATTTTTCTCAAACTTATTTATCTTTAATTATTTGACAAAATTTTGGGGTATTACAAATTTTCCAAGTATTCCATTTCTTGATCAGTGGGATGAAGCTACCTTAGTTTTTAATCAGGACATTCATCTCAAGTAGTGATTTTGAGGCTGCTTTATGGTTCTTGTGGAATAATAGGAATAATAATATTTTCAAGGTGAGTATTTAATCTCTAGAGGAAGAGTTCTTAATCACAACATTCATTTAAAGCAGTGTTTGTAAGTTTACATATTAACAGACTTTTCCTTGAGAACATATTACACAAGCTTAAGACATGACATCAAAGTAGTTTCAAGTGTTTTTAAAAGGCTTGTTGTTACCTCTTTAGGCAATCATTGGAAGCAAATTTCTCTTTAGCTATTCAAACTTGACCATTTTTGCTTGCAGACACATGTTTAGCTTAGCGGGCAAACGAGTTTGACTATCATCATTTACTTTGTTGAGAATCTCAATTATAGTGTTGAGTGTTGGCCTCTTATAAGGATTTTCATTGTAGCAATCTGTTCTCAACCTACATGAAATTTTCATAATTAGCAGCATAGAGGGAGAAAAATGCAGCCATTAGTTCTTCCCAACTGCGTTGCATAAGAGCCATCATTAAGTATGTAAGATCATCGTTGTTACCAAAACCTTCTCTCTCCAACAAAACTATTAATAAAACAACCTAGCAGAGTCTTCTTCCATCTTATGAACCCAAAAATTGCATGCCTACACTGATATTCCTAAAATAAAAAAGCCCTATTAAAAGCCCAAATAACATTTAGAAAATCAGTTGTAGGAAACAAACACTTAAATGTGAAATAGAAATATGTCTATATGATGTGCGAGGATAAATTGAAGTTCGTATCTTAAATAAGCACATAAGAGATCTAGTATTCTTCCTCAAGAAATGTACCGTAGAAGCCAAACTCGATCTTGAAAGGGGGCCCAAATGGTGAATCCACATAAGTCAAAACCTTTGCATCCTTTCCTCCCTTGCTTCCTACCAATGAAATTCTCTATCCAACCTTAGAGTTCTTTTTTACTTTAGATTTTGCTTTCAGGTTCGGTACAAACAAATTGATTAAGAAACTTAGTGTATAATGTGCTATTCTTATAGCACAATCTTAACAATTTAGTTGTGCACATAACAATAGCATTCTCCTACTAGTATTATACAAGGAATATGAAGATGTTGAAAATGAATTTTGTACTAGTTTTTTGTTTAATTATTTATTATCGTTATGTTATATGGTATTAAATGTTTTAGGATATACCTTGTTTCATGGTTAGAGTAGGAGTAGAAGTGGTTCTTATCATGATTGTTAAAGATTGGGTCCATTTCCACAGGTAATGGGTACACCATCACTTTGTGATATAAGAAAATATTCATATATGATTCATTTTAATAATTTTATTATTTTATTTGATAGAGTCACTAAGGAATCTCATGAAAGTGCTCCGGACTTTGTACAAAGGGCTAGGGAAATGGCAGGAAATTATGATCAAATTTTATGTCCTTGTATTGACTATCGTAACATATGTCATGCTCATGTAGATATTGTTTATGTGCATTTAGTTGTATGAGGAATGGATCCCACACACACAACACGATTTAATAATGGGGTTCAATTAATTGAGTATGAAAACTTACATTTTGGATAATCTTTAGATATATTTAATTTATATGCGGCAACACATGTTGTAGAAAAAAGCTCTAAAAACAAAGATGAAGAAAAATTAGATAATGATAATTTATATTTTTTAGAAGAAGCAGAAACACCATTATATATAGGTTGTTTGAAATGTACAAAGTTATCAACCATTTTTGTATTGTACAATCATAAAGTCATGAATGGGTTATTGGATGTTGGTTTTGATTGTCTTTTAGAGATATTTCATGGCATTCTACCAAAAGGTAATGCCATCCCCAATTCAAATAATTTAGCAGAAAAATTGATCAAGTCATTTGATTTAGGGTATGATAAAATTCATGCGTGAAAGAATGAGTGTTGTTTATTTAGAAATGAGAATCAAGACATAGAAAATTATCTGAAATGTTCATCTTCTAGATGATTGGTGGATAAACATACACAAAAAAATTTGAAAGGGGATTCCTATAAAAATAGTAAGATACTTTCCAATTATACCAAGGTTTAAAATGATGTTTAAGTCATCCGAAATGTCTGAAAATTTGAGATGACATTTTACAAATAAAAAAGATGATGAGAACATGCAAGATCCAATTGATTTAGTGGTATGAAATCTAATTAATACGTAGTGAGCCTCATTTGCTGAAGAGACTAGAAATTTAAGATTAGGCCTTGCCACTTGACGACTTTAGTCCATTTTCTAAATTTGAGCTTGACATATAGTTGTTAGCTAGTAATGCTTATGATATATAACTTACCACGACGACTTTGCATGAAAAAAGACAATGTAATGCTTACATTGTTAATTCTTGGGCCAAAACAACTTGAAATAATATTGATATATTTTTACAAGAACTAATAGATGATTTGTTGACATGTGGAATGATGGAGTTGATGTCTATGATGAATTTATTAAATCTACTTTCAATTTAAGGGCAGTATAAATGTGGATAATTAATGACTTTCCCATTTATGAAAACTTGGCTGGATGTACAACTAAAGGTAGATTAGGATGTCCTATTTGTGCTGAAAATACTCATTCTCATTGGTTGACTCATAGTAAGAAGTTTGCATACATGGGGCATTGACAATTTCTTCACCCAAATCATTTATACAGAAAAAGGAAAAAAGAGTTTGATGGAAGAATTGAGAATGGTGGAAAACCAAAAATCATGAATGAAAACCAAATTGCATTATCATTAAAAGATTTTGAAAATGATTGTGGAAAAAAACAAAAAAAAAAGAAAAGGAAAAGAAATGTTGATCTAACCGTTATGTAAAAGAAGAGGTCAATATTTTTTGAATTACCGTATTGAAAGGTATGCAGTAAAAATTTATATCATTTGTAACACGTTGACCTTTTGTGGTCTATTGTAACTTACTGCAGGAACTACCATCATGACATAATTTTGATGTGATGCATATAGAAAAGAATGTAAGTGAAAGCTTAATTGGAATATTGATTGAATGGAAAGGAAAAACAAATGATGGATTGAATGCTCATAAAGATATGAAAAAAATGAAAATTAGATATCATTTCCATCTGAAAGTAAGAGGAAATAAAATGTTTCTTCCTACTGCTCCACACACATTGTTGAAAGAAGAGAAAATAATATTTTGCAAGAGGCTATTGGATTTAAAACTTTCCAATGGTTATAGCTCAAATATTGGGAATTGTATGGTTAATATCTGATTGTAAGGTTAAAGGTGTCAAATCTCATGATTATCATGTTTTAATGCAACAATTGTTGCCCATAGCTCTGATGGACTTGTTGTCAAGCAGATCCCGAAATGAAATTCTATGTTTATGTTCATATTTCAATGACATTTGTCAATGAGTTGTGAATATAGAGAAGTTTCTTTCTTTTGAAGATGAGATTTCAGAAACCTCATGCATGTTAGAAAGATATTTTCCACCTTCATTTTTTGATGTTATGGTCTATTTAACAATACATTTGGGAAGAGAAGCACAACTTTATGAACCAGTTCAATACCGGTGGATGTATCCATTCAAAAGGTGCACCTTAACACTACTATTTTGATATCAAGTTAAATGTATTATATTGTTATATTTGCAAATAAAATAAAATCTTTTCGTGATTACTTAAATGTAGATATGTGAAAACATTTAAATGATATGTTAGAAATTGTGCAATCAGCTCTTGTATGACCTTTTTTATATTCACTTAAGCACGCTCCTTTAACTAACATTTGATTGCCTTGCGGATGCAGGATTTACATAATATGTTAATGAAGCTTAGAGATGAGCATTGCTACTGCCTCTTCATGGATGTCAAGTGAGTGTGCTACACAAATTAGACAAGCTTGACTATTTGTTTTGAATGGTTCCAATTATTTTTAACTCAAACTTGGTTATTTGTGCGGTAATATGAATTAGAAGAACTATTATTATCCAACTACCTCGGAATCAATGAAGATGACCGCTGATTGAACTACTGCTCCATAATAATGGAATTCCTAACAAGGCCAAGCTCAAAAATGTTTCAACTCAAATTGCAACACTGCCTCCATAAGTAGTGCACACACTTAGTAAACATGTTTCTATAATGGAAATATGTGATCTATATAATCTTATTGGAATTCCCTTTCTATTTTTTGTACATTATTATTCTCTTGTGGTCATAACATGAATAAGTATGATCTTATTGGAATTCCTTTTTTTTTTCCTTCTCTTTTCTATGTGAAATAGATAACATTCATGGAAAGTAGTCTTATTGGAATAGATTCCCTATCGATTGGCTAACTATGAATTGACAAGAATAGAAAAGAATTTTCAGATTATCACAATGTTTTAAGAGAGGGAATGAAAGCAATAAAACAATGTGACAACTATCTCTTGATGTGAATTACCAACACACAAGTTTGTTCAAAATGAACCTTCATTCCCTTGTCTTCTCCAGAATTACTGAAATAAATTTAGTGACAATAAAGTTATTTCTATGATACTTTATTGTATTATCTTTTTAAGTTAAATTATATTCTTTTTATATACAGAAAATATGGTTCTGTTGACCTTAACATGTAAGCATATGTTAGTAAATATGCTTATTGGAGTAGATTCCCTATTGATTGGCTAACTATGAATTGACAAGAATAGAAAAGAATTTTCAGATTACAATCAATGTTTTAAGAGAGGAAAAGTAATAAAACAATATAACAACTATCCTTGATGTGAGTTACCAACACATCCACAAGTTTGTTCAAAATGAACATTCATTCCCTTGTTTTCTCCAGAATTACTAAAATAAACTTAGTAACAATAAAGTTATTTCTATGATACTTTACTGTAGTATCTTTTTTAAGCTAAATTACATTCTTTTTATATGTAGAAAATATGGTTTCGTTGACCTTAACATGTAAGTATATGTTAGTAAATATCCTAAAATTTTAGTTGTGTATATTGTACGTATGTGTAATTGCAAGAATTATGGACTGGGATTTTGTTGTCTTCAATCAGTTCTTGTATGACCTTTTTTATATTCACTTAAATGTGCTCCTTTCACTAACATTTGACTAACTTGTGGATGCATGATTTACATAATATATTGATGAAGCTTAGATATGAGCATTGCTATCGCATCTTTTGTGGATGTTAGGTGAGTGTACTATGCACATGAGACAAGATTGACTATTTGTTTTGGACGGTTCCATTTGTTTCTAACTCAAACTCGATTATTTATGTGGTAGTATGAATAAGAAGAATTGTCATCATCCAACTGCTCTAGAATCAATGAAGATGACCACTAACTAAACTATTGAAATACCTTGCCTCCCTCTCGTGGCTCGATAAATTTGGTTTGAAGGGCACACTTACTTGCTACCCTCAAGGTCAACACATTGGCATGTTATCACCACGTGCAAGCATTATTTATGACCACTCGAGAGGTGAAAGTGTTACGTCATCTCTTTCTCTTTCTTTTTATCTTTTCACTGTCCCAATTCTACGAGATTTCTTGTGATAGTAGCTCATACAGATTTCATAATAACACTTTGGAGTTTTTAAATGAAAATAAATCAATATCTTTACTTGAAAAACCAATTTCAATATTTAGTGGGTACAATGACCTTTGGACTTATTCAATAAAACAACTATAAACTGAAAAGGAAACTAGGGCCAACATGCTCGACTTTAGCAAAGTTTTGAATCTAGGAAGGAATAACTCTAGCCTTTGATATTTGATTTCATGAAATGATAGAAAAAGGGGCGAACTCAATAGGCTAATGGATCATCCTAAATATTTAAATTATTATTTGAATCAAATAAAAAATACATGTTAAACACTTTCATAGTTTAGGTAATTCAGACAAAAACTTATTTATCAGTTGACGTTAAGACTGAAAGGAATTCACCTCCGTGTTCCCAATCATGAGACAGAGAGATCAATCTTAGAAACTCAATCCCATAATCGACAAAGTGGATCAATCTAAATACCCAATTTTAAATCAAGAAAATCAGTAAAATATTGGCACGCTAGGTCCAGGGTTGGGACACGCACGACGAAGTCGTCATCATTGCGTTGGTACAAGATTATGATCTTTATTAATCATTCGTTAGTGATTATAAACACAATTATTGAATTAAATCATATAAGCATCACAATCATGGTGGAAATCATTCATGGAAATCTTAACATGTTATTTCACATGGCAAGTATCATTCACATAATTCTGAACATGCATGTTCAGCTCAAGCATAGCAAGAACATTCAATTTCAAACAGAACATGTATATCATGTAAGCATCACAAGCATGGTAGAAATCATTCATGGCAATCTTAACATGTTATTTCACATGGCAAGTATCATGCATCATCATTCACATAATTCTAAGCATGCATGTTCAGCTCAAGCATAGCAAGAACATTCAATTTCAAATAGAGCATGTGTATTAAGTCATAGGCTAACAAGCATACATACATATATCATTTGAATCAAAATAATAAGTTAAAATGAGAAATCATCTCCACCTTAAAGCTTCAGTTCCTTTTTGTCCTTGTGGTGCTATTTCAAGCCTTCTTTGAGCCTTTAACCTTAAAGATCAAGATTCAATATGTTCTTCTAAGTTATTCATGTGTTTCTAAGGCTTTTGAATCATATTCTAATGGTTCCGCACCTTATATGGCATATAATATGCAAGAATATTACCTTAGATGAGCCTAGGTATGGTCTTGGGTATGTGTACCGTGGTAGAAAAGGATTACCACAGTAATTAGGATGAATGACTAAAACTCGGATAGTGCAAATGAACTATTGCAATAACTAGTGGGTATTAATGAAACAAGACACACTATCATAGTAGTAGAAGTGAATTACCTAGAAACAGGGGAGAAAACGATGGCATTACTGCGGTAATCAGTGTGCAGAGTGGATTTTTGTGCATGTTTCCCCATCCCTTGTTCTCCTATGACCTTTGCATCCTAACACTTTGACTTCATAATACCCCGAAAATTTGTACGAAAGTTTAATAAATAAAATTAAATAAAACAAGTTGAAAAAAATCAACTTCAAGAATGTTATGAAAATTTTGGTGCAAAAGATGTATATTTCAACATGTAGGCAAATGAGGAAAAATTAGAGAAATAATATATATATATACAGAGAAATATAGAAATACAAAAATAGAGGAATATAGAAATATAGAAATACAAATATACAAGAATATAGAAATATGGAAATATAGGAATATAGAGATGTAGAACAAAATAAAGTGTCTTGAAAATATTGTAGACAATGATAGATATAAAATTAATAAGATTTATATAAATTAAAGAATATGCCTATATGGACATTTGGGGCATAGTACATATTATTTATAAATTATTGAAAAATAATGTAATACCCTGAAAAAATTGCATGAAATGAAATAAATAAATTCCCAATGATTAAATGAAAACTGAGATGCAAATTTATTGAGTAAATGATGAATGAAATCAATTAATTAGAATACTTTTATTTAATTAGCAAGCCTCATTTGCTCATAAAACATCATGCCAAAAAAAAAAAAGAGAATTAAGAAAGGAAATGAAATGGAAACAAGATCAAAGTAAAAACTCAAATCATGTTGCTCACATGTGTGCACAAAGATAGGAAAAACCCTAATCATCCCATGTGAGCAAAGCATAGTGGAATTCCTAAAGTACTCTAGTCATGTGCGCACCACATGAGGAAAAGGATGGAAACCTTAGCCGTCTTGCATGATGAGCCCATATTAGAAGCTTCCTAAATTTCAGGTGAACACAAAATATGTAAAAAACCCTAAACTACCCTCACCATGGTGTGCCACAACCAAATGAACCTAGATTAGAAGGTTTCCCAAATTACCAAACCATGTTCTAAGGCAAAGTGCCTAAGTTACCCTCACATGTGTGTGCCACAAGTAAATGAACCCATAACAAAAACCCTAAAGTTGATCATGTGTACACCATAGTATGATATTCATGTGCACCTTAATCGACACCCACAACGCACCAAGGAAACAAGCCAAGATTGGAAACTCGCCAAAATGCCCAAACTATAGAGATTACCCATGTAAAGTCCCTAAGCTAACCCCACTCTTGTGCGCACTGCCAAAATCCACGAATAGAAGTTGCTAAGTGTGTGAGCACTCTAATTGCTTGACGCACAAGGGAAAGCCAAAAATAGAATGTTTCCTTTCCCTTTTGACGCACAAGAGAATAGAAAAAACTCCCATGGTTGCATGAGCCAAACCGTGTTCACACAAGAAGAAGGAAACCCTAAACCATGTTCACACTAATACTTGACGCACAAGGAAGATAGAATAGGAAATGTTCCTTTTGACAATTCGTTGCATGCAAGAGAAAATTGGAAAGAAATTAGCCCACTTGTCCAAACCCAACTTTGTGTTCATACATGAGAAGGAAACTCAAGCAAGGCTCAAATCTTGTGTTCACACATGAAAAGAAAGCCCTAAATGAGCCTTTGCCTAAACTGTATGGGCGTGCACACAAGAGTAGAAACCAAATTAGCCATGTTCTAAAACATGCTCATGGTGAGAAGGAAAGTGGCTGGTGTGAACACTCAAAACCATGCCCTCTATGCTCTCTGAAAATCTATATAAAGGCTTCCTGTGTTCTCATTCTCTTCATCTCAAAACAAGAGTAGATAAAATCCTTCTTGTTTTCTCTGGCCTCTCTCTTAGCACCTGCTTCTGTTCTTGAGTATTCTTGAATATTTGTGAGTATTCATGAGTGTAAACAACTCAGTTCTTAAATGTTTTTGAGTGTTTGAACGTGTTAAAGTGTTGAAGTGCTGCTAGATTTTAGATTTGATCAACTAATTTGTTCAACTAAGGTGGAAGTGATTTCTAAACTTCTACTTGTTATTTTGATTTAATAAGATGTTCATGCATGTCTAGTTTTAGTTTATCATGCATGTTATGTTTAATCATCATCAAAGCATGCCATGCTTAGATCTCACATGCTTAGGTTTACTTTTGATGTATGATGCATGCCATGTAACATTTTCATGATTGATATGATATTCATGCTGAATTTTATTTTATTTGTTTATGATTTATGAATGTGAGATTAATGATAAGAACTATGTACTGTCATAGTTATTGATAGGGCTTACTATAGGTGTTCTTTAAATATGATTAGTTTATATGAGTAAGGTTCCAAAATACTTGGAATATAGGTTAGGCTCTAAATCTAATGAAACTTGGAATAAAGGAATGCCCTTTCACTCTTGGGAGGTATTTTGATAAGAACACCAAAGCTAACCCCTTTCAGTCTAATTCACAACTGTTAAACAATTAATTGATTGTATCACATAATGCTTGTAAGTGCTTTATTTGGATGTTTTATTGATTTGAAATAATGAATTAGTTATTTAAGAGTGATCCACAGGGCTTTGTACTCACCCCTCCTCCTTCAATTTTTTAGGGAATTGAAACCATGATGAAGCATCTAACAGCCTAGGAAATAACTTAGATTATGTTCCAATTAAATCTTTTATTTAATTGCAAGGGCATGTTGCCCAATTTTGGGAATTTCGTTGTATTTTAATTTGAGTTGTGTACTCTTTTATTTATTGAATAAACTTATCTCTCTTTGTATTGTCTTGTTGAATTATCTTTATTTAATTGAGTTCAATATTCTTAATGTTTCAATAAGACTTGGGATAAAAGAACTAGAACGTCAGTCACTTGTAAAAGTAATACTAGCCCAGACCTTCCATGTGGTTAAGCCCTCTAAGAACTCGGGGGTTTGGGATGTTACAAATAAGTATACAAAAATGTCTAAATAATTAATCTATAAATAACTGCTTAAATGAACACCTAAATGATTAGAAAACTTACAAAAAAATAAAATGATTTAAATCAAGGGCAAAAATAAGAGCTTATGATATGAACAATGGGCCCCAAAATTTTGTCAAATAATTAAAATGAAATAAAATAAATAAGAAACAAAAATAACCAAGGAGTTGCTAAAAATCTACACTTTCCAAAACCTTCATTCTCTTCACACAAGAAAAATAGAGAATTAGAAAGGTTTTTATATGAAATCAATCCAAAAAAATGTATTAGCAATTTCTAAAAACATCACTAGCTATTATTTGAACTTGGGGAATAAGAAAAAATAGAAAAAGGTTTCTATAATAAAATCAATCTAAAAGAATGTATTAGCAACATCTAAAAACATCACTTGCTATTATATGAACTTGAAGAACAAGAAAAATAGAGAATTAGAAAGGTTCCACAATTAAATCAATGCAAGCTTTCCAATTCATGCCCATTGGAACTCTATACAAACCATCAACACCATTCTCTTCATCCCAACATTAACTAAACAAGTTTCTTCTTACTCTCTCTGTCTCCCTCTTGGCATCCTTGTTTCTTCTTTAGCTGTTCTAAACAACAATTACAATAGTCTTGGTAGTAGCGAAGTGTTGCACAAATTCTGTGTGTTCCAACCCCCGATCGGCTTACTGGCTTTCCACTGATTATTTTGATTTTGAACTGGGTTTTCAAGAGTGATTCCACTTCATAGATTTAAAGGTTCAACCCAAATTTGGAACACAAAGGTCAACCTATTTCGGTCCTAAGGTCAACTATAAATAATAAATCTGTTTGAATCACCTAATATATGAAAGTTTATGACATGCTTGGTCTATTTGAATTTTAAATAATGATTTAAATGTTTAGAATGATCTATTGGGCTTTGTGATCACACTTCTTTTTCTTTTCAACCTTTCAGGGAATTGAAATTTAGACATCACATGAATGGCACTTAGCCAAATCAGCTTCCTTAGAATCATTTAGTTGTAGGACATCTTGGCCTCAGTTTGTTTGAGTATTTGAAAGTGTTTTCGCTATAATAAAATATTTTGAGTATTGTATTCCTTTTTTAATTGATTAATAATATTGAATGATTTTTTAATGTTTTTCTCGATATTTTGTCTCATCGAATTATTTATATATTTGAGTTAAATACTCAGAAAGTTTTATAGATTTGGGACACAAAAATTAGAAAAAAGATTTAAAGTAACGTTGCTGACCTACCGTGTAGTGAAGTCCACCGAGTCAGAGGTAGGGTTTTACAGACTTCTAGATTATGAACCATGTATTTAGGAATGAGACAAGGTCATTATACCTTTGTTGAATCATTGAATCATCTGGGTGTTCCAAAGAACATCCAGGAGTAGGTTCTGTCCTAGGACTTGCAGTTTTTTGGGTTTTCATCCTACTACTATGGCTACTATTTGAAATAGCTTGGGAACGAAAAAGGGTGTTAAGGAAACTACCAAAAGAATAAGAAGATAAGTATTCCGCATTTGTTTGAGTGAAGAGAACGGGGTGCTGAAATAAGGTTTATATTGTTGGGACACCTTCCTAAGGAGAAGGACGAACTAATCGGCATAGTGTTCTGACAAACCCATTCCAAAATTGAGTTTGTCCAAAACACTGTTAAGCCTCTTCACAACACCATATATAACACTATCAGAGTAATCATAATAAATATGGAAGCACCTAAAACAAATAAGTATAGTAGAATTTTTTTTATACAAAAGTTAATTATATATACACTATCCTAAATGTAGTAGTAGCGGAATGCCTAAGTCAAAATATCTACAATATTTTCCTCACTTCTTATACATTATACTAACAGTAAACCACATAATGAAACCTACCGAAGTAAACGTGGTTTGCTCTATGCGATGACCACCTTCTTCCCCTTATCCGCAGAAGGAAGAACTTGAAATGTTAGAGTAGTGTGCCAATTTTGTCCACAGCGGCTCAGTGAGTAATGTAACCTAATCTATAACTTAGAACAAGAATTCTAGAGAAAAACAATGTCATGTATGAATGCACAATAATAATAATGTGAATAAGTGCAATATTTAATGAATACTAAATCCATAATGCAGTTGTGCACCTTCCATTTTAAAAATAGTTTTAATGCAGAAAATACATAAATCCACTCGAGCGAGAGAAACTCGACGGTTATGTGTATAGGTGACGACCCCAATCTGGGCCCACAGACCCGCCAGGGCACTTTGTACTAGGTGGCCACTAAATACTTTAGGGGAGCCTCAATTGATAGACCTGGCCTGACCGCACCCCCGGATGCGACAACCACTCATCCTCAATGCTCTACCACATTCAATACCCTAATCGCACCCGGACCTCGATATTTGGTGCACATTTTCATTTAAATCACATTTAAAGATTGCAAATGCATTTCAATATGTAAGAACATTTCATTTATGATAGAATAACAAGTTAAGTGATAAATTAGAAAACACTACTCACAAGGATTCTCAACTCTCGATGCTCCTCTAGTGACCGGTCGCGTCCTGATGATGTTTGATCCTGCGTGATCAACTTAGTTTCTTATTATCTACATAAAACTTGGCTCAAATTCTAACTTTATGGTGTTTGGTCAATCAAAGGATTGACTTGGTCAACTATAGTCAATTCTATCTAAACTTAACCCTCGTCGACCTGTCAAATCGACAAGGTCAACGTTATTAACAAGGTCAATTAAGCCTTTAATATTAACTCAAAATACTACAAATATGTATTGTCGACATGTGTCCTACTTTTGGTACACAATAACTAGCCACTTTTATAAATTTGGTGGTTCAATACATAAATATAATTTCCTATGTTATATATTTCCCTAATAAGTATTTCATAATGTTATACAATATTGTATAACACTTTTTTTTTAATTATTTATCATTATTTTTACTATATATAAATTTTTTTCTATATTATGAATTGATTCTCAAATCGCATTAACGTGAATTTAATATATCCATTAACCTCCAAAAATCCTAATTTTCGTGTTATTGAGTTCAAAGTTTTATTTTGGACATTTCAATACCCACCGACTAAAATTTTGTATTAATGGGTATACCCCTTATGTGTCGACTTCCAACTATTATATAATTTTCTAGGGTCAACGAGGGTACAAACAATATATATATCTATATTCTAATTGTAAATTTGAACACAATGATATATATATATATGTTGTATAGTTTCATTCTTAGGGAAAATATGTCCTAATTTTTGGGTCGTGCAGTAAACTAAAACCTTGTATTGAAAATTAAACTATGAAAACTGTAAATCACAATTTTTATATTTAGAGGTAAAAAATGATTTATCCGAAATGTCAGATTTCCAAAAGTGCGCAACTCCTCGTTTTTCTTTTCTTTCCTTTTTCTTCTCTTTTTCTTCTTTTTCTTTTCTTTTCTTTTTTCTCCTTTTCATTTTCTTTCTTTTTCTTCCTTTTTTTCCTCTCTTCTCTCTCTCTCTCTCTCTCTCTCTCTCTCTCTCTCTCTCTCCCCCCCCCCCTTTTTTTGGATTCTCGGATGGAATGAGGACGAGCAAGAAATGAGAGTTTGGGGGGGAGGGGTGGTTTATAGGTGTTCGGAGAATGAGATTAATGTGGGTCCCATTGTATTAATAACATGATAACTATCTTCCTTGTCTCCTTTTCCCATGAGTCATCAAGATAATCACTTATTTTCCTAAGTAGTTTTTTTTTTCTTTTATCATCCAAATCATCATTTAGCTCTTATCCAATACACCTCATACATATTATCTTGTTATTTATTAATTTACTTAATTTTTTTTCCATTTCCAACAATAATCCTTTATCCAATATTTTTATTTATTCAATTATTTTATTGCTATTCCCAACCAAGAAATCATTCTTCAATTAAATAAATATACACCTAGTCATTTATTTGCTTCATCCATTATGTACATATTCATATATGTATATATATATACACTTGAATTAAATCATTTCATTAATCATTTTCATTTTCATTTATTTTATTTTTTAATCCAACCCACTTTATCCACTAAATAATTTAATTATTTTTTATTTCAATACCTACATTAATTAATTTCATTTTTGAACACATATATCCATTTAATTCACACCTTAAATTATACAATACCCGTAAAATCATATATTTTTATTTATAATTTATTAATTAATACATCAAAATACATATTGAGCCCAATGACTCAATTTCTTAAAAATACAGATCGTTACATATATAGACTTCATATTGATAGGTTTTTGGAAGTGTTGGGTTGTTTTCTTTGTGGGAACCTTTCTAAAACTCATCCCTTTTATATTTTATTTGTTTCCAATGCACAAAAATTAGAAAGTGGAGAGAATGGGTTGCTCAATAAGGGGTTTATATAGACTTAATATTGACAAGGTCTTGGAAGTTTTGGGTTGTTTCCTTTGTGGGAACCTTTTTAAAACTCTTCCCCTTTCCATTTTATATGTTTCTTATGCATAAGAATTAGTCAATAATCATTTTAGAAGTTGCCATCATGTTAGAAGCTTCTTAATGTTGTTGTGGAAACTTTACATAATTTGTTTTTGTGCAAATTTATATGCATTACTGCAGTACGGGAATGTATTAATGCAGTAACCAGAATACTAGGTTTTTATTCGATTTTCTAGGCAACCACATAAACTACCACAATAGTGAATCCATTATCATTGTAGTGAATCCATTACCGATGTTTTGCATAGCTTTTCTCCTACTTTGTGACATGACCAATCTCTTCTGTATTTGTTTGACCTAATTATTCATCTCTTCCACTAGATTTGACCCAGTAAGCACATGATCCTCGAAATCGACCCAACCAGTTGGTGATCTGCAGGGTTTCCATAAAGAGCTTCCAAAGGAACCATCTTTATGCTTGCTTGATAATGTAATACCCTAAATTCTTTGTACTCAATTAAATAAAATTTATCATTTATTTAGTGAAATTTGGGTGAAAAAAAGAAACCGGGATCATTTTAGGGCTAAATCTGACAGATTCTAAAACTCTCATTTAGTGCCCCTTAGGGATCTAAAACAACTTGAAATGAAGTAAGGTGAAATGAAACAACTAAGGGGATAACATATCTGAAAATTGGAATAATTGGTCGAGGTTAGGGTTTTCATTTGCCAAACGCCTTTTAGGGGATCCAAATTAGAAAGAATTGACATTTGTGGTACTTCGGAGAATCGAAATGACCCGAAACAAAACGGGATGACATAAAATAATAAAATGAATGACATATCCAAAAATCAAAACTATTGGCCAAAATTTGAATTTTCATTTGCCTAGTAACCTTAGTGGGTCTTAAAAAAGGAAAGTTTTTGAGGTAAAATCACCTTGGGCCAAACCATACCCTAAAATGTGCATTAAGTTCATGTGATTTCAAAATTATATGTTATAAATCATGAATTCTTATAAATAAGGAGATATTAATTTTTATTTAATTTTTGTGAACTCATGAAGTTATGGCCATCCCTAACATATGTAAGGCACATGGGTGGAACACAAGTGATCTTGTGCACCATGCCCCATTTATGCAAATTCAGCCCATAGGAATGTGTGTGTGTGTGCACACATGTGGACCAACCAAATTAGAAGGGTTTGAAATCTGAAACATGCACCCAAAAACCCTAGCCGTCTCATGCACATAAGACAAGAAAACCAAAATGGAAACTTCATTTTCTCCCCTTTTGGTGCCAACTATACTTGGAATTTGAATTATTTAGTGAGTTTCCTTAAGCTTAGATTTGCATATTAGACTATGATATAGTGTCCCCTCAAGTTTGATTTCATACTCTCCTTGCTTGATGCCCAAGAATAAAGAAATAGCAAGCATTCCATGTATGTTAGTGTTATGAGCAAGCAAGGGAACCAAATAGGAAAGTTTTATGAGCAAGATCCTATCTAAAGGAGGATGTCCCAGCTGAGATTAGCATGATTCCAAGTCTAAAAATATTCTCTAATATTAAGAAGTAGGGTAGATAATCAAATATTAGCTCGTGAGAATTTGACAAGCTTAAGTGGGCCCATGAGCACACTTGCCCTATTCAAGCCTAGCCATCCACCTTGGTTTGGAAAGTTTCCCAACTTTATAAGCTGCCCAAGCTGTCCTAGACGTCCCATAAGTGCTCATGAACACCTATAAATACCCCTTCTTGCTCATATTCATTTCATCCCAAAGCAAAAAGTTGACACTTCCCTCTTTGCTTGTTCTTGCCCTCTCCTTGGAACCTCTTGTGTGAGCAGTTCTTATTTCAGTATTTTAGAGAGTTGTTGACGTAGTTTTGTTGGTGATTAGAAGTTCTTGAAGTTCTGAAAGTGGTGGATAAGGAGAACCTTTGACGAATTCTACAAAGAAACCCAGATTAAGGTGGAAGAGATTTCTTGAACTTCTATTTTGCTCTTTCAAATTTCAAACATGTTTATGCTTGTTTGAATTCTAGTTTTCAGCATGTTTTATTTTAGTTTCAACATGTTTAATTATATTTTAATTTTAGTTTAGCATGTTTTTATGTTTTAATCACTCATGAGAGCATGTCATGCTTAGAATCCATGTTTAGTATTTAGTTTAATGTTTTAAGCATGCATTGTAATGTTTTCATGCTTTTTTGATTGTTTAAAATTCTGATATTTACATTTTGAATTTCTTTTATAATTATGTGATTCTTAAATATAAGAAATTAAAGATAAGAACCACGTACTGTCATAGTGATCCATATGGGTGCTATAGGTGTTCTTAATACATGCTTGGAGTGTGTGGTTGCGGGGCACAATGAAGGGATACTTAGTATGTGGCATCCAATGGAAAGTGACAAAGAAATGTCTTTCCACCCTAAAGAGGGGTATCAAAATTAAGAACATCAAGGGAGTAGAATCCCTTTTAGTCTTAACGTCAACTACAACCAAAAAGTTGTTTGAATCACTTAATGCATGAAAGTGTTTGAATTTGGATGTACTATTGTTTTGAAATAGTAACTTAGTTGTTTAATGAATGATCTAGTAGGCTATGTGCTCATCCCTTCCTTTTATTTTTCAGAAATTTGAAATGCATGATCAAACTAGCTAAGGAATTAGAAAGTCTATTTTTAGAAAGTTTCTATGTAAGGGTATATTGTCCAAATTTTCAATAAAGACTTCCACTGAATTTTTGTTTTAAATTTTAGAGTTATGTACTATTTCTTTTGATTATATGAATTCAATAATGTATTTCTTTATTTTAGTTTGAATAAATAAAGAATTTGAAGTTTTCCTTTATTCACTTGTATTATCTTGTTGAAAAATAAACTCAATAGAAGTGTATTGATACGTATTAGAATAAAAGAATTAAGATATAAGTTGTGTACTTGTAAATGTAACATAGGACCCAACCTGCGTTGTGGTTGAGCTCAAACCTGTCTCTTGGGGGTTGGAGTATTATAAAGATGGTATTAGAGCTTAGCTATTAGATGTGTTGGGCTAGAAATAGAAAATCAAGCCTAAAAATATGTTGTTGGGCTAGAATTAGAAAGTCAATCAATAGTTGCTTGACAAGAATTAGAAACTCAAATAGGGTTTCACTTTGAATTGAATTGAATCTTGAATGCCCTATCTTCTATTTTGAAATTGAAAAACATTTTAGAAAGTGTTTTCAAAAAAGAAATATATGTTTTCAAAACTTTTTGTTAGGATACAAAGACTACAAGTTGAGCTGATAGTGGGTAAGCCTTGCCCCGAGTAAAGCTAAACATTGAAAGGGAGGTAGGTTATCCCGCCCTAGAAAGCGCAGTTGCTAAGCAGACTTCGATCTCGCCGCCCAATCTGGAGGTTATCCCACCAGCTTATATGAGTAGTCAGAGTTGAAGAACAACCTTAGTTTCTATAAAAGAAAATTAGACGTGGAAAATTAGGCAAGAAAGTGAATAGAAGTTGAAAAAGATGCCAAATGTGGTATCTTGACTAAAAGAGGTTGTGAGTCAACCAGATTGAACCCTAAGTCTAGAGGAAAGACCCTAGGTAGAAATGTAGTGTAGCCATGGGTAACACAGTGGATCAAAAACACAAATCTTTAAGACATAGGCTAGAGACAGAAACTTGTGTGAAAACAAAAAATTGTTTGATTAGGACACGAGACTGGGAAGCTTCTATATCTTTCGGTTTCTATGTAGTATAGGATGCATAAGAATTCAGGGTTATGGAGGAAGCCTGGACTCGGAGAATGATAAACCATGTGTGGTGCATGATTGAAAACTCTGGCAGAATGGGTTTCTCTATGCTCGTTGGTATGGGACGGTGGAGTATAGTGGGCTCAGGAACCTTAGTTATCGAGCAATTTGTGAAATTGTTTGGGTGCGACTCTGTTCTGGGTGAAAGCCTAAGTGGAAGGGGTAGAGTGGTATGAGACACTTGAACCTGAAAGCTTAGGTGGTAGCTTGGAACCTTGCTATGCTAGCTTGATTGTATGAATCAATGATATGGATGCTTTAGGCCACTGAATAGATCGAGAACCTAGAAACTGAATCTAGAGTCATGATAGTATGTACGTTTATATGTGTACATGACAAAGACGAGATGGTTTCTCAAACGTGTTATCGTAGTAACCAGAAAACCCTAATAACAATATCGCAGTGATGTACTGTAGTACTTTGTGTATCCAACATTTTCTCATGTTGTTGTTGTAGTAGTAGAACAAACTGTTACCATAGTAGAATAAACTATTACTGTGGTAACCCAGGAAATAATTCTATCTAAATGATGTATTATCGTGGTTAGTTACCATAGTAACCAGAGAGGAATATTTTGTTCGCATTGCACTATCACGCTAGTCATGCGATTTTCCAAAAAGACTGCACTTCTGTGCACATTCTTATGTTTATTATTCCTTCTCATGCAAGACACGTTTAAACACTAATCATTGAACTTAAAAACATGAATCTCGTTGGACCATAACTTATTATACCTAGCTATTTTCTTGATTCTTCCATTGTTTGCCTCAAATCGACGTTTCAACCACTTCCAACATTCTGTTGTATCAAAAAGGCATATATATATATACTTAAAGAAACACAAAACAGTGCTGGAAAGATTATTTCATGTGAAATGAACATCTTACCACGCCTGAAGTCATTCCCAATGTGGTAGCAACAAAACTCTCATTAGTTGGGTTGTTTTCTTCTCAAATCTCGTTCAAGTGGCTATTGGAGAGGAGTGGAAAAGGTTAGGATCAATGTAGGACTTGTGTTGAATGAGGGGAAATCACTCAATGGTGGCTGGAGGGGATTTCCAAGAAGAACTGCATACAAATGGTCGATAATTATGTTTTCGCACACATCTTATCTATTTATATTTTTCATGTATTACCATACCAATGACTTCAATTATCATGGTAATCATGTGATTAACACTTTGATATCCTATGGTTTTGATCCATTACCACGATTGGCTACCACGATAACCAGAACACATAGAATTTCTATTTACTCAACCATTACCGCTGTAACTATTATTTGCATTGCATACTAACTATATTCTATGCATTTTGCATGGGTTAGATATGAATGAGGGCATATTTGATTATTTACACACACACACACACACATATATATATATATATATATTAGTATTGCATGTTTATTATGCATTTATAATTGTGATTTAATGCTCGAGGAAAGGTTCCTAGTTGCTTGTGTAGGTTTATGTCAAGAGGAGATGGACACACATAAAGGAATTAAGATGGAAAGATCAAACAAAGCAAAACGCAAAGAAAACAACACAAAAATGAGTTGCAGCATGCACTACACCGTAGTGCTTTGCATTATCGTAGTAGTGCAGCTGGGATACTAAAGTTGTGATTTTTCTTGGGATTTCTTTGGCCGAGCGGTACTATCACGGTCATGGACTGCAGTAGTGCGATTAGGGGCAACGTATAGGGTATTTTAAGTGTGTTTTATGAGTTTTTAAGTGTAATTAGGGTTTCAATAGTTGGAATTATTCATTTTATTTGTATTGAATGCTAGGGCAAGAAAAGAACATGAAGAACAAGGTCAAGCTTCTAGTATGATCGTTTGTTTGTTCAACTCTTTGTTTTGTGATTTCTAGGTTATGTCTGACTAAGTACTTTTAATTTTTTGGATGTAATTTTCATTGTAGGAACCTTTGATTCTTTAATTTAATTAATCTATTTGTAGGTTTGTTATATATTTTGTGTTCTTAATGCTTTATGTATACTGGCCATAGATAGATATATATCAGATTGTTAAACTAACTCCAGAGAGAGGTTTAATAGTCGAAAAATCAAAGTATAGACCTAGAAAGATCGACTGACTAAGAGGTTGCTTTTCTAGGAGATCCCATGTGATTATAGTGTTTATTGCATTAGTTTGTTCACTGTACGCCTTGAGAAGGGGTATTAGGGAACATAATTAATAGAAAGTAAGACACCTTGAGAGAGAGTTTTGATATAAGTGTCATAACCTACAGAAACAAGGATTAGATTAATTGAAATAAGAATTAAGGGGGAATACATGATATTTTACTATCTTAGAATCCTAACAGATATAGTTTTTAATCCAATACTCGTTTGCTTTTAATTTGATTTTAGTTTAAAGTATCCAAACTTTATTCTGAGCCTTAATAAAATTGATAATGAAATTAAATTGGGATTTACTATTATTAGCCATATATCGTTCTTTGAAAACAATTTTTGGTATTTCACTGTATATTACTATCGCGATCTTGTACAGTTGCTGTAATACCCCATAATTTTGTCAAATAATTTAAAATAAATTAATTTCAAAGATTTTAAGAAATTTTGGGTGCAAATGGTGAGTTGACACATGAAAAATAAAATAAATTAGAGTAATAGTGAAAATTAAACAAATAAAACCTTAATTTGATAATTAAATGAAAAATTAAAGTTTAGTAAAATAAATAAATAAAAATAAAGTATAAATACACATATAGGTATGAATAAAGTGTATATTTAGCACAAAAAATGTAAATACTACATATTATGGGGATATGTACATAGAAAAAATGCATATAATTAAATAAAATGTATTTATTAAAAATAAATTAAACATTATGTGAATATTAGTGTATAATTACATAATTTATTATC
>JAJIYU010006179.1:0-21200 GCA_030144865.1 Tinospora cordifolia | reverse complement strand
ATATAATATTATTTTTTTAACTTATGATCGTGAAAATTATTAATTGCATAGGATACATGAACATATTAATTTTTAAAAGAAAATTAAAGGTTTAAAATATATAATATATATATATATATATATATATATATATATATATATATATATATAGATGTATGTATATATATATATATATTGGAATATAAAGTAATAAAGAGAAAACAGTAGAGAAATAATATAAAAATTATTTGAAGACGTATTCAGAAATTTTAGAGACTAGAAATAAAGTTGAAAATAAGAGACTAAAATAAGAAAATTAATAATTATGTGTTGGTCAGGATATATAATTATTGTATGCAAAATAGAGAATAAAACATAATAAATATGATAAAATAAATTAAGTTGAAAAAAAAAATTTAAATAGTCAAGTTAAAAGAAAAAATCAGCAATTTATTTAATAGAGAATTATCTAAATAGGTGAAAGTCATAAATACTCATGGACTATGAGTATAATAGTCGAAAAAATAAACTAGTAAACGGTTCAAATAGTAGAATTGATGAGTATAATACAATATATAAAAAATAGAAAAAATATGTATTTAATAAGGAAAAATCGGAAATCAAAGCTTGTTGGAAAAAAATCAAAGTGTTAAGAAAATAAAATACTTCTATAAAAAATGTAAAGGTATATGAAATAAAGATTTTATGTATTATTAATAAAAACCAATTTTGATAATAATGCAATATATGCATGATATCTTTGGATTAAAATTTCATGATTTAATCTAATAATAGAATGGCCAAAAAAATATTATTTTTGGCTAAGTCCACAAATAAACTAGGACAATAGCATACAATGCACTGTAAATGAACTATGAATGCATTAAAAATAACAATTGTGCAGTATGAAAATAAAAAGTGAAGAATAAATAATAAACATGAAAAAATATATTTCATGATGAAAAATAAAGTTACCAAAAAAATAATTGTTGATCTGAATTAGTTAGCGCCTTGGATAGATCCAAGAGCAATGCAGATCTCTAGGCAATGGGCATTTGGACAAATAGAGATGACTTTTAAATTTTAGATTAGTATTTCAATTTTAATAAATCATACATGTCTGTGTTTACGACATGATTGAACTTAGATGAGAGCATGATAAACATTATGAAATATACGTACTTATTATTAATCACATGGAATTGAATGGTTGAAATGCTATGGAATGTATTTTGAAAGCTAATGCAAATAGATTATTTTGTATTATAAACTTCACTAACAAAAGATAAATAAAGATCTTAACCATGTACTGCGGCAATGACCAACCATTAGATGTCATCGTGGGTGTCCTTAACCCAGACTTGGCTTCGATCATTTATTTGATTTAGTTATCACGATGGTGATATTGATGAGATGGAACTAAGAGTCATAGAGGACCTCACTCTCTTAATAGGGTTCTAAATAGGTAACCAGTCTTGTAATGTCATACCTAGATGATATCCTAGACCATAAGGGGACATTTACGAGAAATCCTTCTCGTCTTAACGATAACTTAAAACAATTTATTGTTTGAAACACCTAATATTTGAAAATGTGTGACATATGTGTTCATTTGGTTAAAATAATAGTTTAAATATTTGGATTTGTAATAACCTGTAATTTTTATGACACGTTAACATGACGTATGTGTATATAAGCATGTATTATACACGTATATATAAGTGTAAATAATTGTCACGTGAAAAAAAATATAATTTATAAATAGGGTGAGGAAAAAATAAAATAAATAAATAAATGTGGGTGATTTAAATATAGTATTATTATTATTATAGAATTATAAATAATAGATATAGATATTTTATATATATATATATATGTGTGTGTGTGTGTGTGTGTGTGTGTGTGTGTGTGTGTTTTGATTGGGTGGAGATGGTATATATTATGAGATTATATATATGGGCGTATAATATATTATATGAGAAGGAATTTTGGTAAGTAATAATAACATTAAGTGAATTAAAAAAATAATAAATAAATAAAGTGGTTATTGAGAGAAAATGACATATTAGGTAATTAAGGAAAAAAATATAAACATATATATGATTTGCGTTGGATAGGAATTGCAAACAAAAGTAAAATAAGAATAAGTTATATAGGATAGGTTGTTTTAGAATTATCTATCTCAAATTATGTTATAAACGTAATTATTTTTTTTATATAAAATCAGGTGGTGGACTTCATTAATTCGGATCATTTTTCACCCTTCATTTATGCAGATAGAACCCAAAAATCGAACAAAAGGAAATAGGGAAAAACAGATGGGAGATCCGATTTTTCAACAAATTCGATGTGCACATAACTGGTTTTTCTTGATTTTTGTCACAAAAATGTTTAGTAAGTCACGTACTACGATCTTAGGTGTGATGACCCACATTTTTTACCACAGATTGATGAATCCGACAATTATGTACTCCATGTATTTTCTGAAATTTTAATGAGAAAATACAAAAATTTTTCCAATTTTTCTCAATTTTGGATTAATTATTAAAGGAAATGAAAATAATTTGAGAAAATAAATTTAAGGAGAAAACACGTGAAAGTATTAGAAAAATGTGTTTTCTTAAGGAAAATAATTTATAGGATTGATTTATGAATTTTTGGGATAATTATCGGATTTTTAGAATAGTAAATGAAATTTTTGGGAGAAAAATATAATTTTTTGAGAAATTATTCAATATTTGAAGAAAATAATTGAATAAATATTGAAATGGTGAATAATGTTGGTATTTTGATGGAAAATGATAAATTAGACAATTTATAATTGTAAAGGACGAAAAATGCAAAATTTTGATATATAATACATATATACTAGTATATATAGGTAACAAAAGAGAATAAAAAAAAATGAAAATGATGATGGGCTCGGACCGTCGCACGGGCCGAGCTTGGGTCGGGCCTGGGGCCCGACCCGAGCGCGAAGCCCGCGCGCCCTTGCGAGCCCAGCATGGGCCGGCCCATGCGCCCCAAACACCAAAACCAGCCCTGTTTCATCCTCTTGTGCAATTTTTTCCGGAATTTCAGCGAATTTATGGGGATTTTTGGTCATTTTCAACACAAAAACATGGGAGCATGTGGTATTTGATCAATGGTTTTGGCCATCACTTCATGGCTTCCCTTGTGGCCAATCCAGGCTGCCAACTGGGCATTTAGCTTGTGATGCTAAGTGCCACCTGGATGCCACATGTCACCCATCTTTGCCATGCAAGCCTCTCCCATACAACAAAACTCTTCCTTGAGCTCAAACCCAGAAAAATTCCAGATTTCTATAGCTAACTTCCCTAGCTTGGATCTTCTCCAATTCTCCACCAAATCCTACAAACTATAGCTTGATTTAAAGCTTGTGCCACCACATTCAAGATGCTACAAGTGGTTTGTCTAGTCCTTGAGTCGTTTGAAGCAGAAAACACCAAGAAGAGGACTGTCCACACTGTTCAAACCCAAAAATTTCAGAAAGTGTGTGCTAGAACCATCTTTGGAGCCTTGGACCTTGGCCATTTCCAGTTCCTTCTTGAAGGTAAAATGGTTCACTCCTCTCATTTTAGTATGTACTTTGATCTTCAAGGGTTAGAGAATGAGAAATAAGACCTTATGCATGATTTTAGAATCCTTGAAGTCAGTTACTTATCCACTGTCACAATTGTGAAACAGAAATAGTTGGAGCAATCTTGGGAAAGCTTATTCTTGAACCACTCTGGGCACGTCCCTAAGGTAAAAGTCCATCATTCTACTCCTTATCATGAATATTCAAGTGTCCATGTGGTAGAAATCAGAAATTGAAACGTTTTATGTGTGGTATAAGTCATTGTCACTAACTGTTAAGACATACTGTTGCAACAGTGCCAACAGAAACAGTTTGGGGCCAGAATAGGAGCTATATTCGAGACACCTAAAGGCACCCTTTCGAACTGGAATCAGAGGCATTGTAGACTCCATAATAGACGTTTCAGAAACGTATAAAGACTTGACCTTAAACTCTTATGGATGTGTCTTGTTATACATACAAATATGCCATGATTGTAGGGTGCTAGAGCAAATTTCCTTGTGTTCTTTAGAATATAGCAGAATATTGATGGAATGATAGGCATGTTTTCGATGTTGCATGCTACTGATTCGAAGTGGTTGTGATTAGTAAATATGTTATGACCTATAAACTGTGAGTAGACACTAGGAACAACCCATAGAATGGTGATTGAATGAGAGAAAAGAACACTAGAAGATAGTGGAATCCATGAACCTAGAAATTTCCTGCAATCAGTCCGAAATTTCTGAAATAAAGCTGATTGGCCAAACCATGATAGATTTAGCTGAAATTTGGTGGAGAGACCCCTAGATATGTCTATAAGTTTCCTATAAAATTTCAGAGCATTCTGATGTGTGTAGCTTGGTCAACTGAGGAAAACAGTCACTGCCTGTCACAGGGGATACGGGATCTGTGTAGTTTCTGTTATCATGCTTAGAAACCTTAGTAAATGAGGTCCAAAAATTATAATTTAAACTTCTGGCAAAACCTTAGGAAGAATAGAACAGTTCTGCAAAGTTTGGTGCAAATCCGATGGATGGATTGCCTGCAAAAAAATCAGAAACATAATTGTGCAGATAGGGTCATAGGCTAAGGTTTGTGCCTAAGTAATAGAAATTGGGAAGATGGGCCCTTTTTGGCCCAAGTGACCCCATAATGACCAGAATTGACCCTTTGTGACTCTGTTGACCAGCTAGGTCAGCAAATGATAGGTTGACTAGGGTTGACCAACATTGACCAAGGTCAATCAAATGGACTTAGTAACTAAGGCAAGGTAAATGAACATATGTAAACTATTCTTGACTAGTTCAAGTAATTGATTAACCATGATATAGAATTCGAGTGAGCCAAGTCTCATATTAATGTTAAGAAGTTGCGTCGATTTCGCAGGACCCAGTGCTAACGGGACGCAATTGGTCGCGAGAGGAGCGCCGGTAGCGGAGCATCCCTGTGAGTAGTGTTTTCTAACTCATTTCTTAGAGCTTTTTATTTTATACATTGTGAAAATGGTATTACATATTGTGATGAACTTGCATCCTTTGAATGAGTTTTAAATGAAAAGTGCACCGAATGTCGAGGTCCGGAAGCGGGTTAAAGTATTGGATGCGGTAGAGCAATTAGGGCGAGTTGTGACCCTGATAGTGACCACCTAGCACAGAGTGCCTATTGAGGGGTTCTGTGGGCCTACGATGATGGCAACGACAATAAGTCCTAATCAAGTCGTCACGATATGCCTAACTGCCTACAACTCGCTCGTGTATTGATAGAGTTCCCATAGAGCATCGAGTGACCACTTAGCACAGAGTGTCCTGAGGGGGGTTCTGTGGGCCCAGATTTGGGTCGTCACCTATACACCTAACCGTCGGGTTTCTCCCGCTCGAGTGATTTTAATCGCCTCGGAGAGCTTGCAAGCCTCGGCGAATGTTTTCATTATTTAACTGCTTTTAATGAAGGTGCACGACTACATTATGACTTTGAATTGTGTTTTACTGTTGTATTTACTTACATAATGCTATTGCTCATGCATTCATGGCACATGTTTTAACTGTGGAATACTTGTTTTAAGTTTGAATTAGACTGCATTACTCACCGAGCTGCCGTGGACAATTAGGCTCACTACTCTAACTTTTCAGGTTCTTCGGCAGCGAATAAGGGCAAAGGAGTGGTCATCGCCTAGAACTGCGTTCCCTTACTCTTTTGGTAGGATTTCTTGTATTTCATTTGTTGTTATCGTCTTTTGAGGGTTAGGACCTATTTGTAGGGGTGAAGATAGCCTGTATATAATGAACATTTTCCCCCGTTGCTACACATGTGTAATGACCCGTTTTAGAAATATGAAGTTTTTATTGGTGTTCGTATGTTAAATTGCTTCTGCATTCTTTATGATTACTCTGATAGTGTGTGATGTGGTATTATATGTTAAAGCTTAACAGTGTCTTGGCAAGCTTGACTTGCGAGCGGGTTTGTTGGGACACTGTGCCGGTCGATTCGCCCTTCATCCTAGGGAAGGGGTCCCGACATTAGGAGTGTAATTTTTACTCTAGGGAGTATTTTATAGTACTACCAAAAAATAGGGTGCTACCCTCCCGTGAGTAAAACTCGGTAAAAATAATATTAGTACACTCCTAGTAATACACAAATCCCAGATATGTAGTTAGTTTTCATTCATTTGTCCTTTAGACACCAAAATAAATATCCAAAGTTGCATAACCTTTAGTGAGCTTTTAGGTGTGTTAAACCCTAATAAAATTCTAATTAGATTCCATAGAAATATAAAGAACAAAAATACGTACCTATCGACACCAAATTCATGAATTTTGAATATCAATTAGAATTTTTGGTAAGCGACTAACTAATTGAGTTATTTATTAAAATTAAGAAAATAATAAAAATATAGTTGTGGAGCCTATTTTTGATATTTTTCGCTATAGAAATATTTTATATGGGCAAAAAATTGATTTTAAAGATTATTAAACATATTCGGGTTAATGAGCACCAATACGTGAGATCAAATGTATATATTGGATTAAATATGAGTTGTAAATATGTTAAAAATGATTTATGAAATAAATTTAAAAGAGTTAAATTTGATTTGACGCATATAAAATGGTTTTCGGTGACAAGATTTTATTGGTGCTATGGAAATTAATTGTTATTGGGTATTAGGAACTAGTCGGACAATAATTTTTGTGAGTTATCTTTACTTGTGGTATTTTGTGTGACATTGATAGTATATTAAAATTCTGATTTTATTTAAATTGAACGCTATGTTGCATTTCATGCTCATTTGAATCTCATGAAAATGATTTTAATGCATTATAGCATGTCAATTACATACCTAAGTAGGTGATCAACATGACACCATTTCTATTGATCATAATCTCAGGGAACAGACTCACATGATTAACCGTTGTAGTAATCTTAGTTAGTGCATTCTTAGCATGAAATGAATGAGATAAAAATGAATAGGTAATTGGATAACTAGAGGCTAGTGCACTCTTCATTTGCATGACGTGGAGCAAATTCGCTTTGTTATCTGGATGGAGGGAGGTGGTTCATGTTTTTAAAAAGATTGCACCTTGTTAAAATAGAATGCATGTTCACACATTACATTATGTTATTTTTATTTCATTTGCTAGTGATTTGAAATTGGTTTTGCCTTATATGTTTTATACATATGATGGCTATATAATACCATAAGTCAAATTATTTATTAAGCTTATTATTTGTTCACTCTACTTTCCATTATTTTTTCAGGTTTTGACAAGAAAGGAAAAAGGAAGATGTTGTGACATTATTACTAGTTTCTTTTGGAGTTGATAGTGAGTTGTAATTGTAATAATTAGCCAGATTAATGTATTCAGAGACCTACATAGACTTGTTATCATCTGAGTGTATTGTCAAAACAAATTATGGATATTATGTAAATTGATAGTTAACTTGATGAATAAATATCTATTTTTATATTGATTGTGATTATGAGGTGATTTTGATTTTGGTGATATGTCATATTTTTAGAAGAGACTCTATCAAAATTTTCAAAAAATTAGTGATTTTGTTAGGAAGGCTTACAGGGCTTCTAACATGCTAGTATTCTGATATGTTTGGAAATTTTGTGTTAGAGATCACCTGAGAAGGGGTCGCTACAATTGTGGTATCAGAGCCTTAGGTTTACGAGCCTTAGGAAGAGAAATAGACTTATATATTATTATAATGGTTTATGCAAGTAGCTAAATTTGGATTCTAAAGTTGTTGGTGTTATTTAATGTAATTCTTTTTTTTTATAATGAGCAGATATAAAGAGAAGGAGGCAAGGAAATTATGGATTAACGGTTTAAGAAGTTGGAGGAGATGGTGCTAGTGCACCAGAAGAGTACCACACAACTAATAGAGATGATGACTAAGATCAAGGAAGAGTTGCAGAGGCCTAATACACTAGTAGTTCCTGAAGTTGGTGCTAGTAGAGTTGTAGTTAATGAGATGGTACCTATTGTTGCAACAGAAACTCCAGTGCTAGTAGACAGAAGTGATGAGAAAGAAAAGAAAAGACATAAAAGATAATGAAAGCTTTTAAAATTAAAGAACCTCCAACATTCACAAGGGGTTTGGTGTTAGAAGTTGTTGAAAACTAGTTGATGAGAATAGAAACTATATCTGAAAATATATAAGTTGGGGATCAAGACCAAGTGAGATTAGCTACTTTAAACTCGCCGAGGATGCGGAGCAACGATGGAAGTCCACAGGTTGAAGGCATTCAGGTATAGTTTTTTGGGAGAAATTCAAAGAGATGTTTTGTGATTGTTTTTTCCCATCAGCAGAAAAAGACAAGCGAAAGGATCAGTTCCTTCATCTGAAATAAGGGAATATGATAGTCCAAGAATATGAACATGAATTTACTAGACTGTCTTTTTTTGCACTAGAGCTAGTGACCACTAATAATTTGTGAATGAAAATGCTTCGCGATGGGTTCTGTGAGGTCATATGTATGGGGTTGGTACTAGTTGGGATAAAGACATGTGGATGTCGTTAATCAAGCTTCGGACTTTGAGAGGGTTGAGACCGCAAATCAAGAAGCTGCATTACATACTTCCTTGTGATCATCTAAGCAAAATGTAGCATTCCAGGGAGCAAATCTAGGTGGAACAAAAACCAATCTGAAGGAAATAAAGATTTTGTATGGAAGAAGTATATAATAGGGATTGAGACACTTGCCACACCAGTGGTGCTAGTTCCAACATCAGGTTCCAAGAGACAACAATTTATGGAGAGATCTCAAAGTTAGAGTTCCTCAGTGAGATTGCCAATACCATTAGGACAAAGAGGTGGCAGAGGATAAAGTAGAATGTTAACACCCAGGGTACAATCATAAACAGGGTTTTTTGCACCTCAATCATCTATTACTTGTTTTTATTGTGGACAAAGCGACACAAAAGAAATGAATGTCCATTTCGAACCCCACAAAGGGGGTCAGCAACTCCATCCCAAATGACTTCAACTCCTCTAAAAGAGCAAGCTAAGGTAGTAACTGAACCTAATCTAAAGGCCAGCAAAAATCTGATTGAAGGTATGATTAGCATTTGTGATATTATGATGTATGTTTTGGTTGATGTTGGATCCACATTATCATTTATTTCTAGTAGCATGGTAGATAAATTGAGACTCACTCTTGTTAGAACTAGTACACCCCTAATATTGAGTACTACTGCTGGGAAAAGATTTGTCCTAATGCGATATGTGAGAAATATGTTGTTAAATATGAAGGATATGAAATGTCTACTAATTTGAAGGGGGCTAGAATTCTTGGAGTTTGATGTCATACTAGGTATGGATTGGCTTGTAGCTTATCATGTTTATCTTGACTGTTTCACCAAGAGGGTAGTTTTTCGTTTCCAAGGCAACCTTCTTTTGTGTATAGAGGCAGGGATACCTTGAGAACCCCTAATCGATGTCAATTAATTACTGATGAGGAAGCACAATACTTAGTTGGCATAAAGATAATGGATGAAAAGGAGCAGGGGATTCAATTATCATAAATTCCTGTGGTGAATGAATTTATAGATATATATCTCGAGGACTTGCCTAGAATATCTCATAGAAAAGAGATTGATTTTATTATTAAGTTGATGCCTGAAACTAAACCCATCTCTATTTCACCTTATCGCATGGCACTAAAGTAGTTACAAGAACTTAAGGTGCAACTTGAAGAACTGTTGAGTAAATGGTTTATTACCCCAAGTATGTTACCTTGGGGAGCACCTATATTGTTTGTAAAGAAGAAAGACAGAAGTCTATGACTATGTATAGACTACTGCCAGCAAAACAAGATGACTATAAAAAATAATATCTACTTCATCAAATTAATGACTTATTTGATCAGCTAATTAGAGCCCAATATTTTTCAAAGATTGATTTGATATTAGAGTATCATCAGTTGAGAATTAGAGAAGAGGATATTCCTAAGATAGCTTTTTGAACAAGGTATGGACATTATGAATTTTTGGTTATGCCATTTGGGTTAATCAGTGCACCTACTATATTTATGGATTTGATGCAAAGAGTGTTTAAACCATATTTGGATCACTTCATTATTATCTTCATTGATGATGTGCTTATTTATTCCAAAACTCGAGAGGAGCATAAACACGATCTCAGGACTCCTTTACAAACCCTGAGAGGGCACAGGTTGTATACAAAGTTTAGTAAATGTGAGTTTTGGATAGATGAAGTGAAGTTTTTAGGTCATGTGGTAAGTGCAGAGGGTATGTTTATAGATTCTTCAAAGGTTGAAGTTATTATAAACATGCCAAAACCAACCACAGTAATTGAAATTCGAAGTTTTCTAGGTTTAGCTAGATATTATAGGAAGTTTGTAGAGGAAATTTCTAAATTAGCTGCTCCGCTGACTAGGCTAACTCAGAAGACTGTATCCTTTGTGTGGACTGATGAATGTGTAGAAGTTTTCATTGCATTGAAGAAAAAGCTAACTACTGCACCAGTACTAGTACTTTCAGAGCCTGGGAAGGAACTAGTCATTTATATTGGTGCATCACATTCAGGTTTGGGATGTGTTTTATGTAGGAGGGTAAGGTAATAGCTTATGCATCTAGGCAATTAAAGGTGCATGAGAAAAATTACCCAATACCTGATCTAGATTTAGTTGCAGTGGTGCTTATTTTAAAAATCTGGAGGCATTATCTAAATGGTGAGAATTCACATTATACTTTGATCATAAAAGTTTGAAGTACTTGTTTAATCAAAAAGAGTTGAATATGAGGCAATGCAGATAGTTAGAATTTCTTAAGAATTATGATTTTAATCTAAGGTACCACCTTGGAAAAGCCAATGTTGTTGTTGATGCATTGAGCAGGAAATAGACTGAAGTTGGAGTTGTGGCTTGTCAAATAGCTCATGAATGGTGGATGTTAGAATGAGCTACAATCATGAGTACATTTTCTATTGATGTTTCATTGGGCATATGTGCTCAAATACAAATGAGGCTGGCAGATGCTCAAAATCAAAGAATTAAATATTTGTAACAACATGATCAAGATTTTGGGATGTATGATTCTTAGGTTAATAGTTCTGATCGAAATGATTAACATCAAGATTCTAATGGTATCTTATGATTCCAAGGGAGGATATGGGTACCAATTCACTGGGAGCTTAAAGTTGAGTTACTCTAGGATGCACACAAATCACAATACACTATTCATCCAGGAGCGACCGAGATGTATCATGATATGAAAAGAATAGTGTGGTAGCATGGAATGAAAAAGGATATAGTTGAATGTGTATAGAAATGTGGAGGGTGTCAACAGATAAAGGCTAAACACGAGAGGCCTAGAGGATAGATGCAACCATTATCCATTCTAGAATGAAAATGGGAATATATCACGATGGATTTTATCGTTGGGTCACCATGGACTCCAGGTAGATATGATGTCATTTGGGTGATTGCTGATAGGTTAACAAAATCTACTCATTTTCTTCCAGTAAACATCATGGACTCTGTGGATAAACTGAGCCAGTTGTACATGCAAGATGTAGTAAGACTGCATGGGGCACCTGTATCTATTATGTCTGAATTGAGATTCAAGATTTACTTTGAGGTTCTGCCAGTCATTGCAAACTCAGTTAGGGACCCGCATTTGTCTCAGTACTACATTTCATCCTCAGTCTGATAGGCAGTCTGAACGAGTTATTCAGATGATTGAGGACATGCTCAGGGCTTGTATTTTAGAGTTTGGTGGGAACTAGAACAATATCTTTATTTGCATGAGTTTGCTTATGATAACAGTTATCAGGCTAGTATCAGTATGGCACCATTTGATGTTCTTTATGGTAAACCTCGTAGATCTTCGATTTGTTGGTACGAGGTTGGAGAATCACAGTTGCTAGGGCCTACGGTTATTATAGATCACATGGAAAAGATTAAGCAGGTCCAGAAGAAACTTAAAGCAGCTCAAGATCGCCAAAAAAACTATTATGATTATCATCATAGACTGTTGGAGTTTGCAGTTGGTAATCATGTCTTGTTCTAGGTTCCACCACAGAAGGGACAAATGAGATTTGGAGTGAAGAGAAAATTAGCTCCACACTTTATAGGACCATTTGAGATTTTCAAGAGAATTGGTCTATTAGCTTACAAGATTGTTTTACCACCTCAGTTAGTTGGTGTTCATAATGTGCTTCAGGTGTCTATTTTGCACAAGTATTATCTGAATGTGACACATGTTCTAGATTTGGTGCAATTACAAGTTGCAAAAGATATCAGCCACGAAGAAAGACCTATCAAAATAGTTGGTAGAAGAATACATAAACTGAGAAATAAAGAAATTTCTTTGGTTAGAGTCAAGTGACAGTTCCATGACAATTAGGAGCAAACCCAGGAGCATGAGAATATGATGTGGGAGCAATTTCCAGATCTCTTCACTACTTGAGGTACATTCTTTTTCTTTCAAATTTCGAGGACAAAATTTTTAAAGTTTAAGAGATTGTAATAACCCTTAATTTTTATGACACGTTGACATGATTTATGTGTGTATAAACATGTATTATACAAGTACATATAAATGTAAATAATGTCAAGTGGAAAAAAATATAATTTATAAAGAGGGTTAAAAAAATTAAATAAATAAATAAATGTGGGTGATTTAAATATAGTAATAATAGTATTATTATTATTATTATTATTATTATTATTATTATTATTATTAAATTATAAATAATGGATATAGATATTATAAATGGGGGGGTGGAGATGGTATATATTATGAGATTATATATATGGGTATATAATATATTATCTGAAAAGGAACTTTGGTAAGTAATGATGACATTAACTGGATTAAAAAATAATAAATAAATAAAGTGGGCATGGAGAGAAAATGACATATTAGATAATTAAGGAAAAAACATAAATATATATATATGATTTACGTTGGTGCGAGTTGATAGGAATTGCAAACAAAGGTAAAATAAGAAAGTTATATATAATAGGTTGTTTTGAAATTATCTATCTCAAATTAGGTTATAAACGTAATTATTTTTTATATAAAATTAGGCGGTGGACTTCATTTATTCATATCATTTTTCACCCTTCATTTACGCAAAATAGAATCTATAAATCGAATGAAAGGAAAAAAGGGAAAAATAGAAGGGAGATCCGATTTTTCGGTAGATTTGACACACAGATAAGCGATTTTTCTCGATTTTTATTGTAAAAATGCTTAGTAACATACTACGATCCTAGGGGTGTAAATTTTACTGTATGAAGTGTTTTATAGTAGTACCCCAAAATGGAGTGTTACCCCACGAGGAGAAAAACTCAGTAAAAATTATACTAATATATTCCTGATGATACGTAAATCTCAGATATGTGGTTAGTTTTCATTCGTTTGTCTTATTGACATCAAAATAAATATTCAAAGTTGAATAACCTTTTGGGAGGCTTTTGAGTATGTTAAACCCTAATAAAATTTTAATTGGATCTCATAGAAATGTAGAGAACAAAAATATATACCCACAACACCAAATTTATGAATTTTGAATATCAATTGAAATTTTGGTAAGCGATTTGACCAATTTGGTTATTTATCAAATTAAAAAATAATAAAAATATAGTTAGGGAGCCTATTTTTGATATCTTTTGCTATAAAAATATTTTATATGAGCCAAAAAACTATTTTAAGGATTATTGAGCATATAGGGGTTAATTTGCACCAATAGGTGGGATCGAATGTACATATTGGATTAAATATGAGTTATAAATACATTGAAAATGATTTATAAAATAAAGTTAAATGAGTTGAATTTAATTTGATGCATATAAAATGATTTTTGGTGAAAAGATATTATTGGTGCTATGAAGACGAATTGTTATTGGATATTAGAAACTAGTGGGACAGTAATTTTGGTGAGTAATCTTTACTTGTGGTATTATGTGTGAAATTAGAAGTATATTAAAATTCTGATTTTATTTAAATTGAATAATATGTTGCATTTCATGCTTATTTGAATATCATGAAAACAAATTTTAATACGCTGCAACATATCAATTATATACCTAAGTAGGTGATTGATATGACACCATTTCTATTGGTCATAATCTCAGGAAACAGACTCACAGGATTAACCATTGTGATAATCTTTGTTGGTGCATTCCTAACATGAGATGAATGAGATAGAAATGGATAGATAATTGGATAACTAAAAGCTAGTGCACTCCTCATTTGTGCGACGCGGGGTAAATTTCGCTCTATTATCTAGATGGAGGGAGATGGTTTGTTTTTTTAAAAAGATTGCACATTGTTAAAATAGAATGCATGTTCACACGTTACATTATACATACATGTTATTTTTATTTCATTTGCAAGTGATTTGAAATTGGTTTTGCCTTGCATGTTTTATACATATGATGGCTATATAATACCACAAGTCAAATTATTCACTAAGCTTGTTGTTTGCTGGTTTGCTCACTCTATTTTTTATTATTTTCTCCAAGTTTTGATAGGAAAGGAAAAAGAAAAGGAAAGATGTTATGATATCATTACTAGTTTCTTTTGGAGTTGATAGTGAGTTGTAATTGTAATAATTAGCCAGATTAATGTATTTGGAGACCTATACAAACTTGTTATTATCTGAGTGTATTGTCAAAACAAATTATGGATATTATGTAAATAGATAGTTAACTTAATAAATGAACATCTTATCATGATTATGAGGTGATTTTGAATTTGATGATATGTCATATTTTTAGAGGAGACTCTATCAAATTTTTCAAAAAATTGGCAATTTGGTTGTGAAGACTTACATGATTTCTGACATGCCAGTATTTTGATATGTTTGGGAATTTTGTGTCTGTCACAACCTAATCCTAGGGCCCCATAACACATTAACTGGGCTTCCGGTGGTGACTCACAAGGCATTGTCCCCTCCGCTTGGGGTTTTCTTACCTTCGCGGAGTTTCGAACCCACGACCTAGGGCTTAAGTACATTGATTTCATCGAATTTCACGAAATCTATGTACTTAAGCCCCAGGTCGTGCGTTTGAAACTTCGCGAAGGCAAGAAAACCTCAAGGGGAGGGAAAGTACCTTATGAGTCACCACCAGAAGCCCAGTTAGTGTCTTCTGGGGGCCTAGGATTGGGTTGTGACAATTAAAAAGACACCTTTTTATTGTCACAACCCAATCCTAGGCCCACAGTGCCTCTGCACATGTGCACAGGGCCTCTGCACCTGCGGTGACTCACAAGGTACTATCCCCTCCCCATTGGGTTTTCTCGCCATCGCGGAGTTTCAAACCCACGACCTGGGGCTTAAGTACATAGATTTCATGAAATCCGCTACCATTGAGTGGTAGTGGATGAGGAATGAACAAGGTACTTATGCCCCAGGTCCTTGGTTTAAATCTCCACGGAGATGAAAAAAAACCCCAATAAGAGGGGATAGTACCTTGTGAGTCACCACCGAAAGCCCAGTTAGTATGTTCTAGGTGTCCGACGGAATGGGTTGTGATAATTAAAAGGCGTCTTTTTAATTGTCACAATCCAATCCTAGGCCCCCAAAACACACTAACTGGGTTTCCGGTGGTGACTTACAAGGTACTATCCCCTCCCCTTGAGGTTTTCTCGCCTCCATGGAGATTTGAACTAAGGACCTGGGCATAAATACTTTGATTTCATGAAACCCACTTTCGGTGGTGACAGCTCAATGGTAGTGGGTTTCATGAAATCAAGGTACTTATGCTCCAGGTCCTTAATTCGAATCTACACAGAGGCGAGAAAACCCCAAGGGGAGGGGACAGTACCTTGTGAGTCACCACCTGAAGCCCAGTTAGTGTGTTCTAGGGGCCCATGATTGGGTTGTGACAAAATGGTAGTGGATTTTACGAAATCTATGTACTTAAGCTCCAGGTTATGGGTTCGAAACTCTGTGGAGGCTAAAAAATTCTAAGGGAAGGGGACAGTATCTTGTAAGTCACCGCAGGTGGGGAGGCCCTGTGCACAGGTGCGGAGGCACTGTGGGCCTAGAATTGGGTTGTGACAATAAAAATGCACCTTTTTATTTGTCACAAGCCAATCCTGGGCCCCAAGACACACTAACTGGGCTTCCGATGGTGACTCAGAAGGTATTGTCCCCTCCCCTTGAGGTTTTCTTGCCTCCGCAAAGATTCGAACTCACGACCTGGTGCTTAAGTACATGGATTTCACGAAACCCGCTACCAATGAGCTGTCAGCTCGTCAGCTCAATGGTAGTGGGTTTCGTGAAATCTAGCCCCAGGTCATGGGTTCGAATATTCACGGAGGCGAGAAAACCCCAAGGGGAGGGGACAGTACCTTGTGAGTCACTACCAGAAGCCCAGTTAGTGTGTTTTGAAGGCCTAGGATTGGGTTGTGACAGTGTCGGTTGTAACGTTACCTAAGAAGGGGTCGCGACAGATCGATCCACTATACCCTTTGAGCTCACTCCTTTTAAAATTTTTCAAGTACACATGGACCAGATGTCGGCAAGGCTTATGGGAGCTATCTTTTCACATTTATTCTTGTTAGCCTAATAGTTTTGATTCAATTCGACATGTTGCCCCTAGTTTTTCTTATTTTATTTTGAGACTTCTTTTATGGATTCATATAGGCCATTGACTCTCTCGTAATACCATTTGAATTATGCTTTTAAGAAAGATTAAAACGAGTTGTTTCGCTTGTAAGTTTGGGAGCCCATACAGCTAGGAAATGTAATAGAGTTGAGATATAAACGTAGATAAAGGATGGTTTAGTAACACTCGAGTGACCCTGATGAGCTATCTGTGCATGATTAATGGTTAGTTAATGTCTCACTCTTATTTAATGTTGAATTAATTGATCATGTTATTTTTAATGATGAATGAGGGTAATATGGACATTTGTACCCTTAGAGATGGCCATTAGTAGGCCAAGTATTAAAAAGTTGGTATCAGAGCTTAGTTAGTAGACATACTGGGCAGAGTGTCTGAACTTATATAGACTCGGCTCAAATGGTGAGTTGGGAACTAGGAAGAATTGATAGTTTATAAGTCTAGGAAAAATTATCATAAATAGAGACTTGGGTGTGCCAGTGAGGCCCAGTGGATCATAAATGAAAGCTTTTACAATATAGATTAGAGCTTGACTATCTTAAAAATGAAACACTTGTTTGGTCAGGCACAAGATCGAGAGGATCCCATATCTTTTGTTTCTATGTGATATGAGACGCATAAGAATTTGGGGGTATGAAAGAATCCTGAACTCGGAGATTGATAGGCCATGTTTGGTAAATGGTTAGTAACCTTGGAAGGCTTGTTTTCTTATGCTTAGCTGGTATGGGACTATTGAGTATAGTAAGGCTTGCAAGGCCATGGTCATCAAGACATTTTTGAAATTCTTTGGGTGTAGTGAAGTTCTTAGGTAAATGCCTATATCATTGAGCAAGAGTGGTATGCAATGCTTGAACTTGAAGGCATGAATGGAAGTTTAGAAATTTCTCTATACTAGCGTGAAATTGTATAATTGACTAATTGCTGCATGTTTTCTATTGTTACTATTTTAATTATTATCATGTGAGTCAAAAAATTAGAAGATTTGATAAACCTCGAACAAAATTAGAAGAACGAACTTATGCCACTTCAACAAATCGAGAAACTAGAGACATGAATCTAGGGTCATGATAACATGAACAATATGCCGATGAGAGACAATAGTTATAACAATAGTGATACAAATTTACAAATGAACATAGTGGGGAATAATTATTATCACAAGTCCAGAAAAACATTTTGTATCCCAATATTAAGAAAAACAAGCCTATGTACACTCGAAATTAATTTGTGATGGTACTGCATTAAGTTATTAGATACTAAAATAGCTTTTGACTTGTAGATAATACTAAAAATCAGAGGAAACACGATGAGGGAAGAGAACACTGATGAGTTTGGTCAAAGGGACCAAAGGGCACCTATGGTACCAACAGCCCTAGTGAGAGCAATTTTATCGCTGAAGGTGATAACAAAGATCACGCGATAGGTAGTTGAGCAAGTTATGAGGGTTCCACCTCAAGTACAGAATCCTCCTCCAGTACAGTCACAACCACAGCCCCAGCCTCAAGCTCTTCAAGGGTTATTGCCGAATGGTCAAATAGTACCGGACTGACATATGCTAATGATAAAGAGTAGAAAAATTTGATAATTGAGTTTCAGAAGCTACATCAAAGTACTTTTGATGGGAAAGAAGATCATATGACAGCTGATGTGTGGTTCTTTGAGTGAACAAGCATGTCAAAGCTTTGACAGTACATCATTTCATTGGACCTGCCTATGATTAGTGGGAAATGATTACGAACGATCCAGAGACTGACATCTCGATTATGACAGGGAGCAGTTTAAGAAGGTGTTCTACAATAATTTCTTTTCCATAGTTGTTACTAGGCAACTTCCGTCAAAATTGTGTACACAAAGGAATATGACTATAACCGAATATGAGAGGAAGTTTACAGAATTGTCAAGATTCACACCTAAACTAGTGAGGGATGAGCAGACTAAAGCTGACAAGTTTTGCAAAAGGGCTAGTGATCAAGAAGTTGATCATTCCTTTGACACTAACTACATTCAAGAATATATAATTAGAGCTTAACTAATTGAGAAGGATATAAATTTCAAACAGACCTTGAAGAATGAAAACAAAAGGTCACAGCATATCTGGATGAAAGGAATGAGAAAGAAGAAACAGAATGCAAATTGAAGAGATGACTTTAGGGTACCTCAAAATCAAAATCAAGTGGAGAACAAAAACATGCCATAGGGAGCCAGACCTCCATATCGGCAAGATCAATTAGCATGACCCAATTGTGCTAGAGAGGAGCAAATTGAGTAGGCCAAAAAATAGAGGTTTTGTTTTCATTGTGACTAGAGGGGGCACACATGGCTAGGAATTTTCTTACAAGAGTGCTAGCCCCATCTCCTCTACAACATCAACAACAAGTAGGAGGACAAGTTAGTCGTCCTCCACAGAGACAACAACAACATCAGACTCAAGGGCAAAATTAGAATCAAAACCAGGGTTGTGAACAAGACTAAGCCAGACTTTATGTAGTAGATGCTCAAGCTAACTAAGCATCTACAATGGAAGGTGCATTCCTTTTGTTTAATGTTGCTATGAAAATCTTATTTGACTCAGGTGATACTAAGTCTTTCATTGTTGAGCACTTAGTGGATAGGTTATAACTTGTAATAAACTCATTGCCTGTGACATTGCATGTAGCTATGCCTATAGGGACCACAATAACCCACATGAAAACATGTAAATGTGACCTTAGATTTGGAGAGAAGTTGATTTCAGTTAATCTTTGTATACTTGCATTTTATGGGTATGATATGGTATTGGGGATGGATTAGTTGATAATATCAAGCACAAATGGATTGTCAAAGACTGAAGATGACCGTGACATACATAAAAGATCAGTGGGGATATGAAAAGGCTATCACAAAGTCTTATTTCAGCTATATTGTACTGCTTAAACTAAAGCAAAGATTTCAGAAAGTTGATAAAGGAAGATACTGGGGAAAAGAAATAAATTCAGAAGTTACCTATAGTATAAAAGAATGTAGCTGTATTCCTAAATGAACTACCTAGACTACCACCACACAGACAAGTAGAGTTCGAGATTGAGTTGCATCTAGAAATTGACCCTATAGCCCATTCCTCCCTACAAAATGGCACCAATAGAGTTGATCAAGTTGAAAATATAGCTAGATAAGCTTTATGAGAAAAGATTCATTAGATTTAGTGAATCACCATGGGGAGTTGTATTACTGTTTGTGAAGAAGGACAAATCTATAAGGTGATATGTCGACTATTGGAAGATAAACCAAGTGACAATTAAGAACAAATATCCTTTGCCCAAATATATGACTTGTTTGATCATTAAAGAGAGTCACTCATTTCTTCAAGATTGATCTAAGGTCTCGATACCATCAAAATATAGGTTATAATACCATAAAAATTTATGGCCAAATTGATTAAAATAATTAATTAAATAAATAATAACTTAAATTTTAAAAATAATTAAATAAAATAATAGAAATAAGTAAAATAAAAAATAATACCAAATAAACCATATAAAATAAATATTTTAAACATCATGAGGGCATAAATCACTTAGTTAAATCATCTATGATTAACCAACAAAATTTGATTACCTGAGGGCAAAATGATAATTTTATTATCCATGAGTAAAATAGTCATTTCATATAAAATATAACTTATGGAAGCTCATAGAAGTGACATACAAATAAAAGTACTCTCAAATGTAACATGCATGCTTAGATTATGCAACGTGCACACTACATGCAATACAAAGTTGAAAAGTGTCATGCAATCATATAAACACTTGTCAAATTATAAGTTGAAATCAAGTGATAAAATATATCGTTGACATCAGATCTTGAGCCATCAAAGAGATTCTAGATCAATTAAGGAAATAATGACAAATATATAGTAGAGATGGAGCCACCTATGAACATCCATGTGCTCTAGCTCTGTCCAACGAAATTTGGACACGTGGCAAGCTTGTAGTGTGATAATTGAAAAAAAAAATTAAAACTAAATAAATAATTATAAAAAAATTAATTAATTACATATTGTAATTGTAACACCCCCAGCTCCCATTCTTTCTCTATCACATACGTCATAGGTGATGTAGTTGTCTCGTAGCTTGAGACGTCATTTCTTCTGAGTGCAGTTAGTCCTGCTTTCCATCTGAGAACTGGGTATATTACTTTTTCTTTTCCTCATTTATCTATTAGTTTCAACAGTTCATATCTAAGGGATAAAATATAAATACAATAATCTGAAAACATCGCTTCATTATCAGAGTTATGAATAATTTTGTGGGCTCCATAAATATCTTTTGATAATACAAATATTACTGACGTTTGACATAATCAAACCCTACAATACACATCATTTTCTACTATCTTATACACTGTCATTAATTTACATTGATCTGCAGAGGCATCGTCTTCAATAATTTCCTGAAAAAAATGATTGGGTGAGCTCAAGAGCCCAGTAGATCATACACAGTACATCCATAGCATTATTTAAACCAAACACTGAACATGCAAACACTTATCATC